>MDKI01178404.1:0-15721 GCA_005239505.1 Nicotiana paniculata | reverse complement strand
GACGTATTTGCATCCTTTTAGCCCTGTTTCCATCTCCACTTCACCTACACATGAAATAAACTCGATTAAGCACATAACAAGTGTAATTTTTTCATTAATGTGCATAAAATGTAAGGTATATCACATGTTAAACTATGCAATTTAGTCTCGCATCAGTACTAATTCCCCATTCATCATAGGGTATTACCTTTTTAATGATTATTTTTGAAAAACTGTAAGTTTTTCTTTTATTGGCAGGATAGAAGTGCCGAATTTCAGTTGATCCTGTTGTTGAGAGTATTATCTCATAATACATTCTGTATTTGTATGCAGGTGTAGCATATGATACAATATCGAAATATCGGGTCATAAGCTTCCACGGATTATCCTTCCATTTAAGTTCGGATTGTTCTAGAAGAATTATTAACTCTTTTTCTTCCTTTTGGTTATAAACCTCAAGGTTTTCATGACTATCCTCTGATATTACTGAGGAGTATGTCGGTACATTTGATGATGTTCCTTCTTCATTTTTGGATTTTATAAAATCCATGAACTCCTTATATAAAGGATAATTTGTATTACCTCCCGTGATGTTAGCAGCTATTAGCTGTTGATTTCCCATTTGGGTGAGAACATTATTCCCTCTTCCATAGGAATGTGTTCTTCCTTTTCCTCGACTCCGAGGAGGTCTGTATGTAGGCCTCATAATCTGAAATAATTCAACAAAGAACTCATGAGTTTAAAAATTCTCTAGTAAGAAAATCAGGGAGAGTATTTTCTGACCCTTTTTTATATATAATTTCAAAATAAAAAGGGGCTAATAAAGCTTGCCACCTTGCAAACATCTGTTTTGAAACATCATGTTTGAAATCTTTATTAAAGATAAACTTTGCAGCTTGGCAATCAGTTTTTATTAAAAACTTTTGATTATATAAATCAATTTGAAATTTCATAACACATTTTACTATAGCAAGGATTTCCTTAGCCACAATAGCATAGTTTTTCTGGGAATCATTCCATTTCCCGAGTAGAATTGTACAAGATATTCCTGTTTATCACTTGGAGAACACTATTTGAGTATTCCACCGTACCCAATATCAGAGGCATCCGTTTCAACAATGTTTGCCCAAGTGGGGTTTGCAAGAGTTAAACAAGGAAGGTTATGAACCTTTTGTTTAATTCTTTTGACTGACTGTATGATTATCAGTCCATGCTCCTGGGTTCTTCTTTAGTCTATCATAAAGGAGAGCAGTATCTTTTGCTAAATCTTTTATAAAAGAAGAGATATAATTTAAGCTTCCTAAAAATCTTTGAAGCTGGGTTTTATCAGTAATGACATTAGGAAATTTAGAAGCAAATTCAATGCTCTTATTGATGGGAATAATTCTACCATTTTCTATGTTATGACCAATAAATATGGTATTATTTTGAAAAATAAACATTTTTGGTTTGGATATGACTAACCATTTTGGATAATAATCTTTTTGAAAATATCCAAATGTTTGAAATGATTTTCAATAGTCTTTGAAAATACTAAAATATTATCTATGTAGACAATTATGAAATCAGTATATGGTATGAAAATATCATTCATAATTTTTTGAAATTCAGAAGGGGTATTTTTCAGACCAAAAGGCATAACATTCCATTCATATTGGCCCATTGAAACATTAAAAGCCTTTTTATATCTATCATTTTCAGATATCTGGATTTTCCAATATCTTGATTTTCAATCAAATTTGGAAAATATAATGGCACCGTGAAGTCTATCTAATTGTAACGACCCAGTCGATCATTTTAAGAATTTGCGCCCCGGTCCCCTATTTAACGCTTCTCCCATGTCTACTTATGTTATTGGAACTTTTCGGAGCATTGAGTGATGAAATCCACGGTGACTTTGGCACATAGTCCATAAATGTGGAATTTAGCTTTAGAAATCTGGCCGTAGCTAGAGCTATGTGAAGACAGATTTGGAATGAAATTTCGTCGACTCCGCTAGCTCCGTTGGGTGATTTAGGGGTTAGTAGCATGCTCGGAATGTGTTTTCGAGGTCGGTTGTGGATTTAGGCTTGAATTGGCGAAAGTTAGAATTTTGGCGATTTCGGCCAATAGGTCAGTTTTTGATATCAGAATCGGAATGGATTTCTGAAAGTGACAGCATGTCTGTAATGTCGTTTATGAATTGTGTGAAAAATTTGAGGTCATTCGGATGAGTTTAGACGTGTTTCAGCGTCAGATGTGAATTCTAGAAATTTCCTAAGTTCTTAGGCTTGAATCTATGCATAATTGATGATTTTGATGTTATGAAATGAGTTTTTAAGGCTCGACCAAGTTTTAACAAGGTACTAGGGTCATTTGGTAGGTTTAGTTGAGGTTCCGGGGGCCGCGGGGTTGTTTTGGATACCCAACGGGTGAGCTTTGTGAATTTGAGAACAACTGAACCATTCTGGTTCTGGTGTCTCGCACCTACGAGGGTATTTCCGCAGGTGGGAAGGGGGAGCCGCAGGTGCGACCCCAGGCCATTATATGAATTTCCGCACCTGCGATGGTATTTCCGCAGGTGCGAAAGGGGTGCCGCAGGTGCGACCCAAGGCCACTTAATGAACTTTTGCACCTGCAATTAGGTTTCCGCAGGTGCGGCACCGCAGGTGCGATCCCAGTGTCTCAGGTGAGAAACATCTGGGCAGTTTATACCGAAATCCGAGGGTTTGAATTTCATAATTCCAAAATCGATTGTGAGCTTGGAACTTGGCGATTTTTAGTGGGATTTGAAGAGGAGGATCATATGTAACTTTTTCTAACCTTAATCCCTTTATATATCATTAATCTCTATCATTTTCCTCAATCTAATCAAGGAAATTGGATGAAAACCCATGGAAATGGGGTGAGATCTTCCCAAGTAGAAATCTGAGGATTTAGGGAGATTTAGACGTCGGATTTTGTTGATTCTTGTTCAAGTGGGTTCATGAGCGAATGGGTGTTCGGGAAATATAAATTTTACCCGATTCTGAGACGTGGGCCCGGGGGACGTTTTGGGCGAATTTCCTAATTTCGCGTATTAGCTTATATATAATTAGCTCTTTTGTTCCCTTGAAGTGATATTTACACCATGCAATCGATTTGAATAGATTTGGGCCACCCGGAGTCAGATACTCGTGGCAAGAGCTTGGTATTGAGTTGATTAGCGCAGTCCAGGTAAATGGCTTGCCTAATTCCGTGTTGGGGACTTTCCCTTAAGCATTTTTATATTGATTTTGTTGTGTGGACGCCGTGTACGCAAGGTGACGAGTGCGTACACGGGTCATTATTGCTAAAATCCTATTTTTACTCCCATAAAATCGCTCATTTTCATTCATATATTACTGTTTCCTATTAATTGAGTAGATCGACTAAGAGTAAGCACGCCTACCTGTTCTGACTTGATTTCCTCTTATTTGCTACTAGTCACATCATGCTTAGGTAGTTTTACTCTATCCTTACCTGTTGTTCTTCCTGGACTGTTTAATTAAGACATAATTGACATACTTCTGCTTTGCATATTTAAATTGGGACTACGGACCGAGATCTGAGAGCTTTCCCCCTATACTGCAATTCATATTTAAATTGGGACTACGGACCGAGATCCGGGAGCTTTCCCCTGTACTGAAATGCATATTTAAATTGGGACTACAGACAGAGATCTTGGAGCTTTCCCCCTGTACTGCATTTCATATTTAAATTGGGACTACGGACAGAGATCCGGGAGTTTTCCCCCAGCACTGCATAGCATATTTAAATTGGGACGACGGACTGAGATCCCGGAGCTTTCCCGCTGTACTACATTGCACATTTACTGTTGAGATATATGCTGTGTTGAGCCGAGGGCTCTCTTTATGTTATTAAATCTTTCCGTCTTCGTTAATCCTGTTTATAATTGCTTATCTATTTTTCACTGTTTTAAATTGTATATTGGTTGTTTTACAAACTCAGTAGGGCCTCAACCTGACCTCGTCACTACTTGACTGGGGTTAGGCTTGGCACTTACGGAGTACTGAATGTGGAGTAATCACGCCAGGAGTCATCCTATCAGCAGCCAGGACACCTCGAGGTAATTCTGCCACGTCCCCAGAATCCCACGAGTCTCCTTCTACTCTAGTATAGGCATAGAAGACTTGTATATTTTTCCATTGTTTCATTGTATAGAGCTACATTTAGTACAGAGCTTGTGACTATGGTGACATTCCGGGTTTTGGGAAGTAAAAATATATATGCTGAGTAGCTATGTTATATCTACTTGAGATATTTTCTGTCTTTATTTTATTGATTCTGTCATTTCTGCAAATTTTAGGCTTACCTAGTCATAGAGACTAGGTGTAACGACCCGACCGGTCGTTCCGTGAGATTTACCCCATTTCCCCATTTGTGCATTTGTCATATATTGCTTAGCCTGTTTATGTTGTGTTGGGTCAGTTGGTTTGGGTCTGGAGTGGTCATGGTGAGAATTAAGGCATTTAGTCCCCTAAAGTAGCCTAATAGTTGAGAAGGTCAACTAAGAATTGACTTATTAGTGAACGACCTCGGAATGCGGATTTATTGCTCGGATAGCTTCGTTAGGTGATTTGGGACTTAGGAGTGTGTTCGGAATGAATTTTTAATGTCCGGTGTATAATTAGGCCTGAATTGACGAAAGTTAGTTTTTGGAAATTTTTGGTCGGCAGTGGAAAATAGACTATCAGGGTCGGAATGGGATTTCAGAAGTTGGAACAGGTTCGTAATGTCATGTTGGGTATGTGTGCAAAATTTCAGGTCAATCGGAGGTGTTTTGGTTGGTTTCGGCGTAGTTGGCGAAATTTGGAAGTTTCAAAGTTCATTTTCATGTTGTTTTTGGTGTTTCGAAGGCTCGACTAAGTTGGAATAATGCTATGGGGTGTGTTGTTATGTTTTGTTGGTCCCCTAAGGGGCTCGGGATTGATTTGGGATGGTTGGCGGAGTTTTGAACTTGGAAATTTGCAGCAAATAGCTGTTGGTGTAAGTTTCTGGTGTTGGCCGCACCTGCGGATGGGTAGCCACAGGTGCAACGTTGCAGGTGCGAAAGGCCATGCGCAGGTGCGAAGGGAGTCTAGGAAAGAGGAATCCGCAGGCGTGAAGAGTTGGCCGCACCTGCGAAGCCGCAGGTGCGGAGAAGTGGCCGTAGGTGCGAAAAATTGGTCCGTTAGTGGGATTGCGCAGGTGCGCACCAAGGACCGCATGTACAATTAAGTGTCTGCAGGTGCGGAATGCTTGGCAGAATAGTATAAAAGAGACCTCCGTGAAATTTTATTCATTTCACCATTGTTGCATGCGGTTGGAGCTCATTTGAAGGAAAATTGAAGAGAAAATTCGTGGTTCTTCAGTGGAGGTAAGTTCCCGGGTTATTAAAATTGTTTCTATGCTATTTTGTTCGGATTAGGCTTGTAAATTGGAGGATTAAAGTAGGAAAAAGGTTGGGAAGAATGGGTGGAGGATTGGAAAATTCTTTTGGCAATTTGGGTAGGCAATTGTGGTCCGATTGTGGTGTTTTTGGTATATGTAGAATCGTGGGAGGATGAGGTTTCTAGTGATGTGAAATTTATCGAATTTTGAGACGTGGGCCCGGGGCTCGGGTTTGGCCGAATTTTGAGATTCTTGTATAATTTGATAGTTTTCGATTGGGTTGTGTTCCTTTAGTATATATTAATGATGTTAAACTGGTTTTGGCTAGATTCAGAGCAATTGGGAGCCAATTTGAGGGGCAAGAGCATAGCGGAACTAGCGTTGTGGCCCGGTAGAGATAAGTAATGGTTATAAATCTTGTCCTGAGGGTATGGAACTCCGGACTACATATTTCTCACTGATTTTAGAATGTCGCACATGTCGGATAACGAGTATGTGGCGCGCACTTATTTTTGGATTGGACATGGTCCGTTCCACGGCAACTATTGAGTTGCATATTTTACTCAAAACCTTATGTTAAATTATGTTCTAAAGATTATTGAAATATTTGGGCTATAAGCCGTGTTTGGGGCCTCGTGCCGATCTGTTTAGACCCCTTGGGGGATTTTTACTGCTGTTTTCCTCACTATTTATGGATGATTTCACTCAATCATGTTGTGCTTACTGTTTTTGAAACTCAACCTGATTTATAGTACTTTGAGATTTAAAAATGATGTTTTGGGTCGAGTACCCTGTTTTACTTATTCGCCCGAGGGGCTTTTGAGAGGATTTGCTGAGTGAGGCCGATGGCCTGATTGTGAGGATATGATACGCCACGAGGTGGCTTAATATTAGCTTGGGCTGAAGGAGCCCCTCCAGAGTCTGCACACACCCCCAGTGAGCGCATCGAGTGCCGAGTGCCGAGTGACGAGTGACGAGTGATTGGGAGGCATGAGTGACTATGAGGTATGCCCGAGGGGCTGATTATGAGTGACTGTGAGGTATGCTCGAGGGGCTGATTCTGAGTGACTGTGAGGCATGCCCGAGGGGCTGATTATGATACATGTTTTTGCCCGAGGGGCTACTTATGATTTTACTACTTTCACTCTGAAATTATGAAATATGCTTGCCCGAGGGGCCTCTTTATGATACTTCATTTTCACACTAAATCTTTCGGTTTGAAGTTGTTATAAATATACATTTCTCAAAGGATTTTTGTGAAGTTGGTTTTAAGGCTTGATGACTTCACATATCTATGTTTATACTGTTGGAAAGAAAGGCTGTGTATATTGTGAATTGATGACATTGATTTTTATGTGATTTCTTGTCGCTTAGGCTTGATTTATTTTCATTAATACTGAGTTGGCATACTTACATTACTCCCTACACCCCTGTGTGCAGATTCAGGTACAGATACCGAGCATTAGCTATCCATTCCGTACGGAGCCAGAGTGCGGGATATAGAGGTAGTTGTTCAGTGTCCGCATCATCTATGTTTTCCCTTTTGTTGTAGCTAGCTATTTATTCGGAGCATTTGTATTATAATAGTATACCTTTATGGCTTATATCTCATAGATGCTCATGACATGTTGGCTCCGGGTTTTGGGGTTGGTTGAACTGTTCATTGGCCTAATGTATTTAGTAAATTCTGTATACTTTATGAAATGCTTGAAATTTGTTGGGATTTTTAAAGAAATTGTAAACATGTGATTATTGGCTAGCCTAGTTCCACGATAGCGCCACTCACATGCGGTTTGGGATTTGGGGTCGTGACAGTTTGGTATTAGAGCCTAGGTTACATAGGACTCAACGATCATGAGCAGGTTTAGTAGAGTCTTGCGGATCTGTACGGAGACGTTTGTGCTTATCTTCGAGAGGCTGCCAAACTTTTAGGAAACATTTCTATCTTTCTTGAACTCTTTCGTGCTAATCTATTGATTCTTGAAATCTGAACTTACGTTCTTTCATTCTCTCACAGATGGTGAGGACACGCAATACCGATCAGAGTGACCAGACACCGGCTAGACCAGCGAGAGGTCGAGGTCGTGGTAGAGGTAGGGGGCCAGCCCGCACAACAGTCAGGATAGTACCACAGGATCCCCCTATCGATTAGGAGCAAGTTCCTGCCGATGGTATTCCAGCAGGACAGACTCAGGCGCCGGCAGTGCCTATGGTTATTCTGGGTCTTCAGGAGACCCTTTCTCACATATTGACAGTGTGGACAAGCTTGGCTCAGGCAGTCGCTATGTCTTCTACTGCCATCATAGCTCAGGCCGGGAGAGGCGTAGGCCGGTTGGTTCAACACCTCTCACCTGGTAGCAATTCTCCACGATCTTTTTGGAGAAGTATGTTCCTCAGTCCCACAGAGAGGAGTATCGCCAGGTAGTTTGAGCAGCTGCGCCAGGGAAAGTTATCAGTTACTCAGTAAGAGATGAGGTTTTCCGAGTTCGCTAGGCATGCTTCTGAGATTGTCCCTACTGATAGGGAGAGGGTGAGGAGGTTTGTAGATGGTTTTTCTTATCAGCTCCGGCTATTTATGACTCGGGAGAGAGTATCGGGTGCTTCATTCGAGCAGGTTGTTGACATAGCTCGAGATATTGAGTCCGTTCACCGACAGGAGAGGAAGGCCAAGAGGCCTCGTGGTTTGGCGAGTTCTAGTGGTGCTCCCTTCAGGGGGAAATTTCAGCAGGGTATGAGTCGTTCATTCAAGCCTCCTCAGTCAGGCCGCCCAGCGTATAGTGGTGCATCTTCGGGGCATGGTCCCCGTGGTTCTTAGTCAGGCCGTACTTCATTTGGTGCCCTCCTAGCTCAGAGTGCAGCTCGAGCACCCCCAATTCAGAGTTCTCCTATGCATGAGTCTCCCAGTGGCCGTTTGGGTGCTAGGGGTTTCTATCAGTCCTCGCCTCCAGCTCCAGGGAGTTGTTTTGAGTGTGGAGAGTTCGGGCACGTGTGGAGGCAGTGTCCCCGCTGTCCCGGTGGTTCTTCTCAGCAGAGGGGCTAGCCCTCGACTTCAACTTCAGTTACTTCACCACCCGCCCAGGCAGCCAGGGTGGTAGTCAGACAGCCAGAGGCTGCCCTAGAGGGGGAGGTTGAGTATGGGAAGGTCAGGCTCGCATGTATGCATTTCGACCCAGGCCAGATGCTGTGGCCTCAGATGCTGTGATCCCAGGTATTGTCTCAGTCAGTTGCCGAGATGCCTTGGATTTATTTGACCTTGGTTCTACGTATTCCTATGTTTCTTCATATTTTGCCCGTTTTCTGGATATGCCTCGTGAGTCTCTAGTCACCTCTGTTCATGTGTCGACTCCGGTGGGCGATACTATTGTTGTGGACCGTATGTATCGGTCGTGCATGATATCATTGGGGGTCTAAAGACCCGAGTGGACCTACTATTACTCAGCATAGTCGATTTTGATATGATATTGGGCATGGATTGGTTATCTCCATGTCATGCTGTTCTTGATTGTCACGCTTGACCTTAGCTATGCCAGGGTGTCTGAGGGTTTAGTGGAGAGCTTCTTCCGACTATATGCCTAGCAGGGTGATTTCCTACCTGAAGGCTCAGCGCATGGTTGAGAAAGGGTATTTATCTTATTTGGCCTTTGTTAGGGATGTCGGTGGTGAGACTCCTGCTATTGATTCAGTTTATGTGGTCCGCGACTTCCCGGATGTGTT
Organism: Nicotiana paniculata; assembly: GCA_005239505.1. Lineage (NCBI taxonomy): Eukaryota > Viridiplantae > Streptophyta > Magnoliopsida > Solanales > Solanaceae > Nicotiana > Nicotiana paniculata. Next base: position 6,637 of record MDKI01178404.1, on the reverse strand, counting down.
TCCTGCAGACCTGCCAAGCATGCCACCTGACAGGGATATTGATTTTGGTATTGACTTGGTGTGAGGCACCCAGCCTATTTCTATTCCACCTTATCGTATGGCACCAACGGAGCTAAAGGAATTGAAGGAGCAGCTTCAGGAACTCCTAGATAAGGGGTTCATTCGGCCTAGTGTGTCACCTTGGGGTTCACCGGTGTTGTTCGTGAAGAAGAAGGATGGGTCCATGCGTATGTGTATTGATTATCGGCAGCTGAACAGAGTTACAATGAAGAACCTGTATCCCTTGCCCCACATTGATGATTTGTTTGACCAGCTTCAGGGAGCTAGAGTGTTTTCCAAGATTGACTTGAGATCTGGGTATCATCAGTTGAAGATTCGGGATTCTGACATTTCGAAGACTGCTTTCAGGACCAGATATGGTCTTTATGAGTTCTTGGTTATGTCATTTGGGCTGACCAATGCCCCAGTTACGTTCATGCAATTGATGAACAGCGTGTTTCAGCCTTACCTTCATTCTTTCGTCATTGTGTTCATTGATGACATCCTGGTTTATTCTCGTAGCCAGGAAGAACATGCTCAGCATTTAAGAGTTGTGTTATAGAGGTTGAGGGAGGAGAAGCTTTATGCAAAATTCTCCAAGTGTGAGTTTTGGCTTGGTTCAGTAGCTTTCTTGGGGCACGTAGTGTCTAGTGAGGGTATTCAAGTTGATCCGAAGAAGATAGAGGCAGTGCAGAGTTAGCCCAGACCATCCTCAGCTACAAAGATTAGGAGTTTCCTTGGTTTGGCGAGATATTACCGTCACTTTGTGGAGGGATTCTCTTCTATTGCTTCGCCTTTGACAAGATTGACCCAGAAGGGTGCTCCATTCAGGTAGTCTGATGAGTGTGAGGAGAGCTTTCAGAAGCTCAAGTTAGCATTGACTACAGCTCCGGTCTAGACAGTTGAAGGTGCACGAGAAGAATTATTCAGTGCACGATCTTGAGTTAGCTGCCATTGTTCATGCCTTGAAGATTTGGCGGCATTATTTGTATGGAGTGCAGTGTGAGATTTTCACTGATCATTGTAGTCTGAAGGACTTGAATTTGCGTCAGAGGAGATGGTTAGATCTTCTCAAGGATTATGACCTCACTATCTTATATCATCCGGGGAAGGCCAATGTAGTTGTCGATGCCTTGAGTCGCAGAGCAGAGAGTTTGGGGAGTCTAGACTACCTCCCAGTAGAAGAGCGACCATTAGCCCTTGATGTTCAGGCCTTAGCAAGTCGGTTAGTGAGATTGGATCTATCAGATCCCCCACGAGTATTGGTTTGTGTAGCCTCCAAGTCTTCTCTTTACGATCAGATTAGAGCATGCCAGTATGATGATCCATATTCTTGTTCTTCAGGACAGGGTCCGTCGTGGTGATGCCAGGGATGTGGTTATTAGTGATAATGGGGTCATAAGGATGCAGGGCCGGATTTGCGTGCCTAATGTAGATGGGCTTCGAGATTTGATTCTAGCAGAGGCCCATAGTTCGCGGTATTCCATCCATCCGGGTGCCGCAAAAATGTATCAGGATTGGAGGCAGCATTATTGGTGGAGGAGGATGAAGAAAGATATTGTTCAGTTTGTGGATCGGTGTCTCAACTGCCATCAGTTCAAGTATGAGCACCAGAGACCAGGTGGATTGCTTAGAGGTTTTATATTCCGGAGTGGAAGTGGGAGCTGATCACCATGGACTTCATAGTTGGACTCCCACAGACTTCGAGGAGGTTTGATTCTATATGGGTTATTGTGGATCGGCTGACCAAGTCCACCCACTTCATCCCTGTTGGTACTACTTATTCTTCGGAGCGGTTAGCTGAGATTTATATCAGGGAGATTGTCTGATTGTGGGGGTTCCATTTTCTATCATTTTCGACAGAGGAACTCAGTCCACATCTCATTTTTGGAGAGCCGTACAGAGAGAGTTGGGTACTCGGGTCGAGTTGAGCACAACGTTTTATCCCCAGACCGATGGGCAGTCGGAGCGTACCATTTAGATTTTGGAGGATATGTTGCGTGCTTGTGTGATTGACTTTGGTGGTTCATGGGACCAATTTCTGCCACTAGCGGAGTTTGCATATAGTAACAACTATCAGTCGAGTATCCAGATGGCTCCGTATGAGGCTTTATATGGTAGGAGGTGCAGATCTCCGGTTGGTTGGTTTGAGCCGGGCGAGGCTAGGCTATTGGGCACAGACTTGGTTCAGGATGCGTTGGGTAAGGAAAAGTTTATTTAGGAGTGGCTTCGCACAACGCAGCCTAGGCAGGAGAGTTATGCGGACCGGAAGGTCTGAGATGTGTCTTTCATGGTTGGGGATAAGGTGTTGCTGAAGGTATCGCCCATGAAGGGTGTTATGAGATTCGGGAAGAGGGGAAAGCTATGTCCCAGGTTCATTGGGACATTTGAGGTGCTTCAGAGGGTTGGGGAGGTGGCCGGAAGAATGTTGGTTACCCGTCTCATGTTTTGGACTTCAACACGGTTCAGCTCGAGGGTGATATGTCATATGAGGTAGAGCCAGTGGCTATTTTGGGTTGGCAGTTTAGAAAGCTGAGGTCTAAGGATATAGTTTCAGTGAAGGTTCAGTGGAGAGGGCAGCCGGTGGAGGATGCCACCTGAGAGACCGAGCGGGAGATGCGGGGACAGATATTCTCACTTATTCGAGACTCCAGGTATGTTTCTAGACCCATTCGAGGACGACCGTCTGTTTAAGAGGGGGAGGATGTAACGACCCGACCGGTCGTACCGTGAGATTAACCCCGTTTCCCCCATTTCTGCATTTGTCATATATTTCTTAGCCTGTTTATGTTGTGTTGGTTCGGTTGGTTTGGGTCCGGAGTGGTCATGGTGAGAATTAAGGCATTTAGTCCCCTAAAGTAGCCTAATAGTTGAGAAGGTCAACTGAGAGTTAACTTATTGGTGAACGACGTTGGAATGCGGATTTTATGGCTCGAATAGCTTCATTAGGTGATTTGGTACTTAGGAGTGTGTTCGGAATGAAGTTTTAATGTCCGGTGTAGAATTAGGCTTGAATTGGCGGAAGTTAGTTTTTGGCGATTTTCGGTCGGCAACGGAAAATAGGCTACTGGGATCGGAATGGGATTCCGGAAATTGGAACAGGTTCTTAATGTCATGTTGGGTGTGTGTGCAAAATTTCAGGTCAATTGGAGTTGTTTTTGTTGGTTTCGGCATAGTTGGCGAAATTTTGAAGTTTCAAAGTTCATAGGCTTGAATTTGATGTAATTTTGGTGTTTTCATGTTGTTTTTGGTGTTTCGAAGGCTCGACTAAGTTGGAATAATGCTATGGGGTGTGTTGGTATCTTTGGCTGGGGCCCCAAGGGGCTCGGGATTGATTTGGGATGGTTGGCAGAGTTTTGAACTTGGAAATTTGCAGTAACTAGCTGCTGGTGTAAGTTTCTGGTGTTGGCCGCACCTGTGGATGGGTAGCCGTAGGTGCGACGCTGCAGGTGCGAAAGGCCATGCGCATGTGCAAAGGGAGGCTAGGCAGGAGGAATCCGTAGGCGTGAAGAGTTGGCGCACCTACGAAGCCGCAGGTGCGGAGAAGTGGCCGTAGGTGCGGAAAATTGGTCCGTTAGTGGGATTGTGCAGGTGCGCACCTGGGACCGCAGGTGCATAAATGCTGGGCAGAACAGTATAAAAGAGACCTCCGTGGAATTTTATTCATTTCACCATTGTTACATGCGGTTGGAGCTCATTTGAAGGCAAATTGAAGAGAAAATTCGTGGTTCTTCAGTGGAGGTAAGTTCCCGGGTTATTAAAATCGTTTGTATGCTATTTTGTGCGGATTAGGCTTGTAAATTGGAAGATTAAAGTACGAAAAAGGTTGGGAAGAATGGGTGGAGGATTGGAAAATTCTTTTGGCAATTTGGGAAGGCCATTGCGGTCCGATTGTGGTGTTTTTGGTATTTTTAGAATCGTAGGAGGACGAGGTTTCTAGTGATGTGAAATTTATCAAATTTCGAGATGTGGTCTCGGGGCTCAGGTTTGGCCGAATTTTGAGATTCTTGTATAATTTGATAGTTTTTGATTGGGTTGTGTTCCTTTAGTATATAGTAATGATGTTAAACTAGTTTTGGCTAGATTCGGAGCAATCAGGAGCCAATATGAGGGGCAAGAGCATAGAGGACTAGTGTTGTGGCCCGGTAGAGGTAAGTAATAGTTATAAATCTTGTCCTGAGGGTATGAAACCCCAGACTACATATTTCTCACTATTTTTAGAATGGCGCACATGTCGGATGATGAGTATGTGGCGCGCACTAATTTTTGGATTGGACTTGGTCCTTTTTGCGGCAACTATTGAGTTTCATATTTTACTCAAACCTTATGTTAAATTATGTTCTAAAGATTATTGAAATATTTGGGCTATAAGCCGTGTTTGAGGCCTCGTGCCGATCTGTTTAGACCTCTTGGGGGATTTTTACTGCTGTTTTCCGCACTATTTATGGATGATTTCACTCAGTCACATTGTACTTACTGTTTTCGAAACTCAGCCTGATTTACACTACTTTGAGATTTAAAAATGATGTTTTGGGTCGAGTACCCTATTTTACTGATTCGCCCGAGGGGCTTTTAGGAGGTTCTTCTGAGTGAGGACGAGGGCCTGATTTTGAGGATATGATATGCGACAAGGTGGCTTGATATTAGCGCTTTGGTTGAAGGAGCCCCTTGATGCGAGGCTAGAATGCATAGTTTAATATGTAATATACCGTACATTTGAGGTGCATTAATGATAAAAATACACTTGTTATGTGCTTAATAGAGTTTACTTCATGTGTAGGTGAATTGGAGATGGAAACGGAGCTAAAGGGATGCAAATACGTCGAAAATACGCAAAAGGAGACACCCGGGCGATAGCCGGGCGTTTGCCCCCTAAAGTCTGACCCTACCTGGCGTTAGGGGGGCGTCTACCCCATAAGGCCAGGCAGCACCTGGCGTTAGGGGGGCGTTAGGGCCCAAATGCCAGGCCTGCCCTGGCCATAGGGGTGCGTTAGAGCCCAAACGCCCGGGGTCCCCCAAGTTCGGCCAAATCCGAGTTTTGATGAGTTAAGTGTTTCCCGGTTGAAATAGAAGTCTCCTACACGGTTAGGGTTCGCCCTAAACATATAAATAGACACCAAACAACACAACTTAAGGGGATTCGAAGAAGACGGAGAAGATTCGGAAGGATTTCGAAGGATTCAACAAGAAAACACCATAGAAGTGACAAACATTGATTTCTACATCTAGTATTCATTACTTTGTATTTCAATTATGCAATTTATTTTAGTTTTGATTCTCAATAACATGAGTAGCTAAATTCTTTAGTCTAGGGTTTTGGTAGAACACGTTGGGGATGAATTCATTGTGATATTAATATAATTTGGGTGATTAATCACTTTTTGTTCAACTACGTTCTTATTATAGTTGATTGAAAGGGACCTTGATTAAATATTCCTATTTGTTATGCATCTACTTGAGAGAGAGTGCATATTTAGGTAATTTCTTGAACAACACCACTCCCTAAGTATAGACGAAAGTCATAGCCGAGGGTTTAGAGGTTAGATTAGAGATAACGATACCACGGGTGCAATCTAAAGTGAACTGTATTGCGATCTAGCTAGCGTAACTTGAGAGAGTGCATTTAGTAAATTATAATAATTACTTGAGAGAGATTTATGATAGTTAGAGCGTTCATGATTGACAGAGATAGCCAATTAAACTATAAGACATATCCAAGGAAGAATTCACCAACGGGGGAAACCATAACCTTAGACCCTTTATTACCATTGTTTACAGTATATTGTTAGTTAATTGCTAATTTATTATTTTGTTATTAGATTTAGTAAACATCACCAATCGATATTCAAAAGTCTTGAGAAAAGTGATTAAGTAACAGTTTAGTATTTTATAGACTCGATTGATACGTAAAATTCCCTGTGCGATTTACTTTGGGTGTAATACCCCAGATTATATTTGCAGCGCCCGTTTAGTCTTTCTATAAGACATAGTTGAGCGTGATCAAATTTTGGCGCCGTTGCCGGGGAATTAACAATATTATCAATTGATTTGAAGTAAATACAAAATTCTGAAACATAGTTAATTTTCTTTAAAATTTTTGTTTCACATTGAAAGTTTAACGTTTGCTAAGTGTTGCAGGTGCATGCCTGGAAATTCACCGAGGACTGGTGAAGTAATTGAAGCCTTATCAGACCCCGAGAAAGTTTTCAGGGCCATAAATCGGACCAACCGGTAAAGCAAACATCAACCACAAATTGAACAAATTGAAACAGACATGGAAGATTCACATAACCGGAACAATCATGGGGACGTTGTGGTAGACCCAGGTGCTCAAATAGGGGCAGAGGCCCCGTTATATGACTGGGCACAACCCACAGCTGAGAATTTGGCCACAGCGATACTGGTTCCTCAGATACAGGCCGAGTCCTTTCAGATTACAAATAATATGCTGCACCTATTGCAGAACAAATGGCTATTCTCAGGGTTGTACATTGAAGACCCCCAACAACACTTAAAGAACTTCCTGTCAATTTGTAAAACTCAAAGGCAGCCAAATGTCACTCAGGAGGCAATAAAACTGTTGTTGTTTCCATTCTCA
>ML358178.1:0-16334 GCA_005239505.1 Nicotiana paniculata | reverse complement strand
AAAGGCACGGAACCGTCGACTACACCGCTGATCGACTAGTTTTACCGCAAATAAGCCTTTTCGGATTTAGGGGGTAATAATACAGGAAGAGTGCAACCACTCATCAAGCGTTGCTATAGTATTTTGTTTGGAACGAGTGAAGTATGAATGTTGAGCATGATTATGCAATAAATAGTAAAACATGTAGTCATGTATTTGCACGTTATGAAAGCAGTAAATACAACAACTTATAATTTAAAAGTGGTTACAAAGGAAAGAAACAGAAAAACATGTCAGTTACTTTTGAAGAAAAAAGAAATGCTTAAAGAAATAGACAAGTAATTGCACATAATGGAAATGGGAAGAGATGCAAATTCACAAAGCAATTTGAAAATGGTAAAAGCCTAAAAGTCCCCAGCAGAGTCGCCATGCTGTCGCGCCCCCTCTTTCCTCGCGGAGATCGGGTTTATGACATTCTGTTGAGACAACTCTTTCCTTTTGGGAAAGGGTTTTGTGTTTTTGAGAGTCACCACCTAACGATTTTTAAAGGTGCTTTAGGACACCAAAGGGGTTCATTTACAACTACGTTATTAACCAGAGATAGGGTAAGGGCTTGAAATTATCCTAAGGGGAAGGTGTTAGGCACCCCTCAGGATCCACAAGTGTGGTTCCCGGCCAAACAAATTTTGTGAATTTGAGAAAGTAGCAAATAGGCAATTAATGTTTAAACAAGTAAAGAGTTTTGAAAGACTCATAGTCTAATAACACATGTGTTACAAAAAGTTTTGAAATACTTAATATTTGAGCAAGGTTTTTTGAAAGAGTTATGATCTAAACATGAATATAAAGGATAGGGGGAGTCCTAGGTTGATGGATCACATCAGTAAAATACCCGGTATTCACTCCTCGAAGAGGGGTTACACGTGGTATTAGCGCACCGGTCATCATATCCATATTCTACCCTTTCCCACCCCGTGAAGGTAATTAAAGCGCGTGTTGGTCTCGACCTCTATTGCATGATGTTACCCGTCCCTTCCTATCAGTCCCATAGGAATTTAGGACTTCTATCCTATAAGGGAGGTGCTAGGTAGACCCTCAGGTTTAAAGGCAAAACACTAAGCGACAAACAAGAAACATATAGGACTGCAATTAAGGGGGATAAACATACAAACAGGAAAAGGCTCAAGTACCTCCACAGATGAGGCATATAAGCAGCATGACTCAAACACAGTTAAGGTCTAGATTCAGATCCTAAAAGATGGTATCTACATGATAATAACAAAGAGGGGTTTATTGCATAACTCAGAGAGGAAGTCTTAATCAGGCTTGCCTAGTGGTTTTAAACATGTTGACAGTTGAACACTAATACCAAAGGACAGTTCTAGTTTTATTTCTTTATGGCTGATTACCTAAGACTTGCCTAGGCGGGGGACAGTGTATACTAGTTATCTGAATTGTTAGAGGGACTATTGCAAATTATTACCTACACATACTGTTCTAGGTTGTTCAGAACACAGAATTGTTGCCAGTTGTTTTAGAGAAACTGAGTGAAGTGTTTATACCTTTTACATGCACCAGTAGTTACACTAGGTGTTGTTAAGCGAGTATGAATGAAATCCTAAAATATGGTATCTAAAGCACAGGTAGGGATGCAGAATGATGCATTTGCAGAATTTTAAGTAGGATTTCTAAATGCTCACAACATTATGCCCGATTTCAGAATATGCAAGAGTACAGTTTGTTAGTGTTTTCCTAGGGACAGGATTTCTAAGTGGGCATAGCAATATGAAACATGATTGCAGAAGATACCAATTATTAACATTATTTCCCTATCACAGAATTTTCTAAGTGATGAATGACAGTACCGAAACAAGATGCTGAAACAGTGTTCATAAAGCCAAAATAACATGATTTCTAATGCATGTTATGCTTTGCACATGTTGATCATAATGATGATTTCTATGCGCAAATAAGGAATGTAAACCTAATAGCATGGTTTCTACCCTTTAATATTTATAACACGCATAACTACCCTTTTCCCTTTTCACTATCCATCCCCAATAGTTGTTTACAAATAATTATTAAATTACAGAAGTGAATAAGAAAATAAAAAGTTACACTATAGGGAGCCTACTGATAGGCCCAAGGTCTCCAGAAGTTCTCAGTGCCAATAGTGTTTCACAACCTTCCATATAATCCGGGTGTGTCAGAGTTCCCTAAGGACCTCATGGGATCCCAGGCAGTGCTCAAACCCAGATTTTATAGCCAAGATAGAGTAAGTGCAGTGTGGAAAGGCCAACTCTTGTGTGTCAAAGTTCAGAGGGAGCTCAAGGGTCCCAAGGCAATGCTCACACAAGAGGGGCATAACCTAATGTCTAAGAGTATAGTGAGAGTGCTTGATATAGTTTTGAAAAGATCAAGTAGGAAAACAGCTTTTGAAAATAACTTGTTTGAAATAAGTTTTGAAGAACATGAGTGTTACTTACATGAGTCTCAGGATCAGAACAGTACACATAGAACAAGAAACAAGAACCAAATCAGTTTAACACTCACAAGCAGGGACTGAGGGGTAGGGGACAAGTATGAAGCATATAGGGAGAACATACAATAAGCAGGGTCACATACAGGTTTAGAGAAAAAGTTCTGGCAACATGTGTTCAAGATTACATAAAGACTAAGTAACATATAGTGCATATTGTGGTGTGCTAGGAATCAAAGAAGACAAAGGGGAAGCAGAATCATGTTGGAACATGCAATGGAGGTAGTAAACATGCTGAGGCTAAAGAGGGAGGTATTAAGAATTAAAGTGACAAAGTATACATACTAATTTCAAGTTGAACAACAAAACCATAAGTAAAAGCATATCATAAATAAGATGAATTGAAATACCAAAAGAAACATATTGTTTTGAATCTTTAAAATAAATTGAGGACATACTAGTTAGGTGATGGAAAACATAGAATAAAGAATGGGCAAGTAGAATAATCAGTCTTGGCTTGCAGCCGACTGATAATAGCAGGTAATCAGAAGGAGAACAGTAGAGAGTATGTATGTGTGTAAAAGAGAGAGTTGAACAATGTTTTCTGTTCGTGTTTGTGTTAGTGAAAGACTAGAGTATTTATAGTTGAAAACAGGTAGTAGAATAAGGTAAGAATCGAAGTCAGGCAGTAATCAAAGGGATTCATAATCAATCAGTATCAGAATAGTATGGGTACTTCCTTAATTAAGGGAGTTAACTCTAAAACGGTAAGAAAATGTTACAAGTAAGGAAAGGAATCCTGTATAGCAAATAAGGAAAGATTTCATACATAGTAAGCACAGAGTAGGGAATTGGGGGCAGGTTCATTAAAGCATTACTGTAAGAATCAATTGATAGTAATAAACCAAGAAATAACTAATAGTCGTAAATATTATCACAGGAAATCAATCACAGGAAATTAGGGATTCAAAATAGGAGTAGCACTGATTTAAGAATCAACATAGGTTATACAAAGTAAACACATAATAGGAGAGAGTCAGAAACCCTAGTGATTAAAACAGGGTAATTGTTTTTGAAAAAATGGTTTGAAACCCTAGTTTGAAGATGAAGAGTTAACTTAGAGAAATCGGAAAATCCTTTTGAAAATACTAAAAATAGCTCAGAATAAGCCAAGATCTGTTATAGATCTATGAAAATCAGAGACTGATAGTTAAGGTTTCATAGAGACAACCCAAAGAGAAGGAGAATCGGCTAAAGAACCACTGGTTCTAGCCAGAAATGAAGAAATCTTACTCGGACGGCCGTAGGAGGCTGGAAAATATGGCATGGGACCGGAGATGGTAGTTGAACCGCTTATGGTTCACTTGAGAGCCTCGAACGATGACACAAGTGCGAAGGGGGAGCCATAAGGCTGGCAGGAGGTGAGACCTCCATGGTTTCCAGCGAGGAGGTGGCCGGAGAAAGGAGGAGATAGGTTTAGCAGGTGAAACGTTTAGAGAGAGATGAGAGAGTTGAGACGACAGAGGGTGAGGGGGAAATGAGAAGGGGGAAGGGTAGTCTTAGGTCTTAATTTGGAAAGGGGGAACCTGGACCGTTGATTTGAATGAATCAACGGTTCAGATTGAATGGGTGCTTGGGCCGGGTAATTTGGGAATTGGGCTGGGGTAGTTTGGGCTAGTTAATTGGGTTGGGGTCAGATTTGATTTAGGCTAGATTTTAAATAGGAAGGGGCTAATTATTGAATACCCAATTAAATAGATAAAAAAATAATAAAAATAGCTAACAACTACATAAAATAAAAATAAGGGTAAATAGGTGAAATTAAGGTAATTAACTAATATTTAAAATATAAAATGACTAACTATTGAATTAAAATGGTATAAAATGTACAATTAGGCTATAATTGTAAAATTTTTGTAATTATAGCCAAATAATGCCAAATTGGCTGATTGTGAAATAATTAAATCCTACTAGGATTAAAATTATATATTGAGCTGGGAAATATTTTGAAATTATTTATAATATAATTTAGCTACTAGAATGAAATGCGCCGATTTGGTCAATCTATCCACAATGACCCAAACCGCGTCAGCCTTCCGCAAAGTCCAAGGCAACCCAACCACGAAGTCCATAGTGATGCGCTCCCATTTCAACTCAGGAATGGGCATCTGCTGAAGCAGGCCTCCTGGCCTCTGGTGCTCATAGTTCACCTGCTGGCAATTAAGACACCTATTCACATACTCCACGATGTCCCTCTTCATCCGCCTCCACCAGTAATGCTGCTTCAAATCACGATACATCTTCGTAGCACCAGGATGAACCGAATACCGAGAACTGTGTGTCTCCTCTAGAATCTTCTCCCTCGGGCTATCAACATTAGGAACACATAAGCAGACCTAAAGTCTCAAAACACCATCCTCGCCAATAGTAACCTCCTTGGCCCTACCCTGAACCACTGACTCCCGAAGCTCTGCAAAGCACGGATCATAGAACTGTCGGGCCTTAATCTCACCCAATAACGAAAACTGAGAAACCACATGTGCAAGAACTCGACGAGGCTCTAAAGGGTCTAATCTCACCAGGCGATTGGAAGAGGACTGAATGTCCAATGCTAGAGGTCTCTCCTCTGCTGCAATATAATCCAAGCTACCCATACTCCCCGCCTTCCTGCTCAGAGCATCCGCTACCACATTTGTCTTGCCCGGATGATATAGAATGGTGATATCATAATCCTTCACCAACTCAAGCCATCTGCGCTGCCTCAAATTAAGATCCCTCTGCTTGAACAAGTGTTGCAAGCTACGGTGGTCTGTATAAACCTCACAGGACACCCCATACAGGTAATGCCTCCAAATCTTAAGAGCATGAACAATCGCCGCCAACTCCAAATCATGCATAGGATAATTCTTCTCATGAACCTTCAGCTGGCACGAAGCATAAGCAATAACTCTCCCTTCCTGCATCAATACACACCCCAAGCCAACGCGCGAAGCGTCGCAATATACTGTACTGGTGCTGAGGTCAAAGTTGTCTTGAGCTTCTGAAAGCTCGCCTAACACTCGTCAGACCATCAGAACGAGGCATTCTTCTGAGCCAATCTGGTCAATGGAGCTGCAATAGAAGAGAACCCCTCCACAAATCAGCGATAATAGCTTGCTAGGCCCAAAAAACTCCTGATCTATGTAGCTGAAGTAGGACGCGACCAACTCTGAACTGCCTCAACCTTTTGAGGATTAACCTTGATACCCTCTCCGGATACCACATGCCCCAAGAATGCCACGGAATCCAACCAGAACTCACACTTGGAGAACTTAGCATATAGCTTCTGTTCTCGCAAAGTCTGGAGCACAACTCTCAAATGCTGCTCGTGCTCCCCCAGGCTACGTGAGTAAATCAAAATGTCATCAATGAAGACAATGACAAAGGAATCAATATACGGCCTGAACACCCTATTCATCAAGTCCATGAATGCTGCTGGGGCATTAGTCAAGCCAAAGGACATCACCAGGAACTCATAATGGCCATATCTCGTACGAAAAGCAGTCTTCGGAACATCTGAAGCACGAATCTTCAACTGATGATACCCCGATCTCAAATCAATATTAGAAAACACACGAGCACCCTGCAACTGGTCAAATAAATCATCGATGCGCGGCAAAGGATACTTGTTCTTAATGGTAACCTTGTTCAACTGGTAGTAATCAATACACATCCGCATGGACCCATCCTTTTTCTTCACGAATAGAACTGGAGCACCCCACGGCGGTACACTCGGTCTGATGAACCCCTTAGCTAACAACTCCTCAAGATGCTCCTTCAACTCCTTCGGAGCCATATGGTATGGAGTAATAGATATAGGCTGGGTTCCTGGAGCTAAATCAATGCAGAAATCAATATCATGGTCCGGAGGCATGCCTGGAAGATCTGAAGGAAATACATCAGCGAACTCTCGAACCACTGGCACTGAATCAATCATCGGAGACTCGGAGGTGGTGTCCCGCACATAAGCAGAATAGGCCAGACAACCCTTCTCGGCCATATGCCGAGCCTTCATGAATGAAATAACTCGGCTGGCTGCGCTCACTGAGGAACCTCTCCACTCCAGCCTAAGCGACTCGGGCATGGCTAAAGTAACTGTCTTGGCAAGGAAATATAGCACGACATGATAAGGAGATATCCAATCCATGACTAGAATAATCTCAAAATCAACCATGTCGAGCAATAAGAGATCCGCTCGAGTCTCGAACCCACAGAAGGTGATCACACAAGACCGATAAATCCGGTCTACCACCACAGAATCACCCACAAGAGTGGACGCATATATAGGAGAACCCAAGGAATCGCGAGGGACATCCAGAAAATGAGCAAATAAGACCGAAACATAGGAATAAGTGGATCCTGGATCAAATAACACCGATGCCTCTCTACCACATACTGTAATAATACCTGTGATCACGACGTCTGAGGCCACTGCATCTGATCTGGCCGGAATGGCATAGAATCTGGCTGGAGTACCGAACGACTGAGCTCCACCAGAGTGAACAGGAGCTGCCTGACCTCCCCGTGACTGGCCTCTACCTCTAGGACGACCCCTGCCGACCTGTCCTCCACCTCTAGGTGGCCGGACTGTTGGTGCCGGACCCATCAGCTGATAACTCTGTTGTACGGCCTTGCTCCGAAACCTGGGACATTGCCTCCTCATATGACCTGGCTCTCCACACTCGTAACAACTTCCAGGTACCATAGTCTGCTGCCTCAAAGAAGAATCCTGAATGGCCGGAGGGAGATGTCCTGCTGGCATAACACTGAAGTAGGGGTCGGAGGATCTCGGATGACTGGGATAACCACTGGGTGAACTCTGAAATGCTGGAGGACGGTAGGAACGCTCTGGCATGGTGCTGAAATGAGGCCTCGCTGGAACACCTCGGGGAGGTGGTGAAGGTGCTGAATATAAAGGCCTGCTGGGCTGACCACTGCTAAACTAACCCCTGCCCCTAGCTGGGGCACCTCAGAAATCTCCAAAGAATCTAGCCCTCTTGTCCTGTTGCCCCTGCTCCTCGCTTGATACCCCTCGATCTTGCGAGCAATCTCTACCACGAGCTGATAAGGAGTACCCATCTCCACCTCTCGGGCCATGGTGGCGCTAATACCTGGATGCAACCCAGCCACAAATCTCTGCACCCTCTCTGTATCAGTAGGTAGTATCATGAGTGCATGGCAAGACAACTCTGAAAATCTGGCCTCATAATTTGTCCCTGCTCTAGCCGCTCAAACTGATACCGCAGCTCTTCCCTCTCAGAGGGTGGGATATATCTATCTATAAACATCTTCTTGAACTACTCCCAAGTGACAGGAGGAGAATCTTCTGGCCTGCTGAGAATATAGGACTGCCACCACCTACGAGCTCATCCCTCCAACTGGAGGGTAGTGAAATCCACTCCATGGGACTCTAGTATCCTTATGTTGTGCAGTTTGTCCCTGCACCTATCCACAAAATCCTGGGCATCCTCGCCTCGCTCACCCCCAAAGACCGTAGGGTAAAATTGAGTCCATCTATCCAATACTTCTGCGGATCACCGTTTGTAACTGGTTTGGGCTCAGGTGCTGCTGCAACAGGATGGACCCCACCCACGGGCAGTGTACCCTGGGTATGATGTAATGCTACTGTCTGTCCTGCAGCCTGGGCAGTATGGGTCTGGACTCCCACTCTCGCCTGAGAAGAGGCAGGATCTGCTGGAAATTAACCAGCCTGGGACATAGTGTCCATAATCTCATCATACGGCCCATGACTGCCTGGAAGCCTAGCGCCATCATGAAGTCTACTGCAACAGGGTCTGCTGGAGGCACCTCGTCCTGCTCCTCTATGATAGGGTCCTCTGGTGGCAAAACCGGGATAGCTCTGGGATGCCCTCTTCCCCTACCGCGGGTCGGTGCCCTCCCCGACTTCTGTCGCGGCCTCGGACAACGGGGGTACTGGCCCTTCCCGGGTCTGGAACATCAGATGCATGCGTCCTCACCATCTGTGAGAGAATAGAAGAATGAATTTAGTAAATCATTGACTGCACGATAGAATAAGAATAAAGAGAGATTTCCTACCACCCTATAGCCTCATGAAGATAGGTACAGACGTCTCCGTACCGATCCACAAGACTCTACTGGGTTTGCCCGTGACTCATGAGACTTCCGTGAACCTAGTGCTCTGATACCATGTTGTCACGACCCAAAATCCTATCTTAGGTCGTGATGGCGCCCAACAGCAGGGTCAGGCAAGCCGACACTCAATTTACTAAGGGTTCTTTCTTATTAGATTAAACATTTCAACATATGCTCAGTTTTTAAAACTTAAAACATGAATCGACAAGGATAATTAGCCAGTTTTTAATCAAAAGCAGTCATGAAGAGGCGTGAGCCAATATATACAAACCGAAATCTATAATAACTATCACGTGGGTGCCAGGAACTAGTGTCACAAGTCCTACAGGCATACTAACAGAATATACAAAAGATATAATATACAGTCCCACTGTCTGAAGGAAATAGAGGATAAGCAAAAGAACCCCATAGTGTTGCCGGAGACCGCCAGGAAAAAGTATCTCACCGTGAAGTCAGGTCCGTCTATAATCAAAATCAAGCTCCAGTTCGACAACCAGATGCACCAGCCTCAGAACCTGTACAATTAAGCACAGAAGCGTAGCATGAGTACATAAATATATATGTACCCAGTGAGTATCCCGCCTAACCTCGAAGAGGTAGTGACGAGAGGTCGACATGACACTCATTAAGGTCCACAATATAATTTAACAGAATATGATAGAAATGGTAGGCATGTAAAGGCAGTGAAGCAACAAATATATATATAAGGAACTGAATCCAAGGAAGTACTAAGAATGAATAAAACAATTACTACTTCACCTTCCCCCAAATATCTGTCAAATCAATGTACATGAATTTAGTAACACATAAATCATGCGCATGCAGGGTAAGGACAACCGGATGGAATCATAAGATAGTCATGTCCGTGCACTTCCGAGGGTCGAACGGCCCGAACCATAAGTGCACCTCTCCACAAAGTACTCACATCTATGCATTGCCGAGGATCGAACGGCCCGAACCAAAAGTGCATCTTTTCCCTAAAGTAATCCTCTCTATGCATTGCCGAGGATCGAACGGCCCAAACCAAAAGTGCATCTCTCAATCCGCCGTGATGTACGACCCGTTCCTATAAGAGTGGGGGAAATCACACTCTGCTCGCAGAATGTAAATTGCGAAGCGGTCACATGAACACACATTATTCTTTTTTTTTAAAAATTACTTTTCAGTGAACAATTCCTTACAAGTTTTCTCAAATTCCATAACTTCAGGAAATAAGCCGCATGTAACATTTAATTTATTAAGCATATAGTTCATATCAAGTAAAACACAAGGCATGATGTGGGCCTAACTACCCAGACATAATAGTAATAGCCGCTACGTACGTACTCTCGTCATTTTGTACGTACGTAGCCCCCACAATTATCACATATAGCATTTAAATCACCTAGAGGGGACGGTTCCCCCTTACAAGGTAAGAAATGAGACTCACCTCGCGTCGCACCTACTCCTCGGGTCAAGAATGCGCCCGAAACTCCGAACTCGACACCCACGGACTCGAAACTAGCCAAATGTTATACAAATATATCAATTTATATTCAAAGCATGGAATTCTCTTACTACTTAGTCAAATTCATCATTCTTGAAGAAATCCTAAAATCCAACCCCGAGTCCGCATGCTCGGATTCCAAAAATTCTTGAAGGGAACACTCACCCATAGCCTAAGGATCATTAATATACGATTTTTGTATGATTTCATAGCCAATTCACGGGTAATTTTCTAAATTCTCGAAGGCCCTAGGTTAGTACCCAAATTCCTAAATTTTCCACTAATTAAGTAGTTAAATCCTACCAAGAATGCATGCATTGACCAACTTTAGGATAGAATTTACTTACCTTTTAGTCGTTGGGTCGTGGAGCCCTTTTTCCAAGATCTCAAGTGTTCTAATGGAGGAAGAAAATGAAGAATCCCGTATTTTAAAGAAACACACTGCCTGAAAGTGGTTCCGCACCTGCGGTCTCGCACCTGCGAGCAAAGGCTCGCACCTGCAGAGAGGAGACCACAGTTGCGTCTCCGCTCCTTCGGAACTTTGTCCGCACCTGCGAGAAATGGGCTGCCCGCTGGGGGTCGCACCTGTGAGGCTGGGACCGCAGGAGCGGTCCCGCACCTGCGATCACACCAGAACAGGTGCACCAGCAGCTAGTTCAGCTAGTTTTTGGCCTCGTGTGGTGTCCGGGAGGCACCTGGGCCCACCCGAGTCCCCGTCCAAATATACCAACAAGTCCCAAATCATAATACAGACTCGCTCGGGCCTTCAGAACACCCAAAACAACGCTAAAACTCAAAATCACACCTCAAAACCCCTAGAACCAAACTTAGGAACTTTAAGTTTTCTTGACTTCGTTAATAACACGCCGAACCAACCTATACTAGGAATGACACCAATTTTTGCAGGCAAGTCATAAATGACATAACGGAACTATTCCCGGTCTCGGAATTCCATCCGGGCCTCGATAACTCAAAAACACGTCCCAAACCACAATAGGAACCTAAGGAACTCTTATTTCAATATTGGGCGCCAAAACGCTCCCAGGTCATCCAAAACCCATTCCGAACATACGCCCAAGTCCGAAATAATCATACGAAGCTACTGAAAACTTCGAAGCTCGATTCCGAGGTTGTTTACTAAGAATGTTGACCGAAGTCAAACTTGGCCTTAAAGGCCAACCTTAAGGAACCAAGTGTTCCTATAGCACCCTAAACACTTCCGAATTCCGAATCACCAGTCCCCGCAAGTTATAAGTCACAATAAGCCGCTATGGGAAGATTCATTTAGGGGAACGGGGTACGATAATGCAAAACGACCGGTCGGGTCGTTACACCTGATAAGGTTATATAATTGAATATTATTAAACTTGGCAAATGAGTTTCAAAACAAAGATTTAAATGCTATTTTTCATGTTATTTTAAGAAGAATTTTACCATTTTCCTGGGTAACTGCTTTCTTGATAAAAATGTGGACTTAATGTGTGAATATGTGTATCTACGGGTGCCTGAGTCTCATGTATGATTCGCGAGCAGGATAACCCTGTATTTATGTACAACCGCGTCGCATGATCGATTCGTGAGAGGGTCAGATAGATGTATCTATGGTTCGAGCCGTTCGACCCTCGACAGTGCACCATTTATTATTGTTGATCCGCGCCGTTCGGCACTTTGTTTGCGCATGATAAAATGCTGCGTATTTCCTGTGATTTATACATGTTTATCGGCCTAAAGATGTTTTAAATGGCCAGTTAAGAAGAAGAATAATTAATGTGTAAAATGTGAAATAAGTCTGATGTTTCTTATCCCTGATTATTATTTAAATTGTCAACCGAAATGACGAAGCTTTAAAGTTTTAAATATGGAAGGAGTTGATATTATTTATTCCTGATTTTAATAAATTGCCTATGACATACATGCTTAGTGTCTCACTTGATTGTGCTAAATTGAATTCAAGCAAGTGTATAATTTGACCTCTCGTCACTACCTCTCTGAGGTTAGGCGGGATACTTACTGAGTACACATTATTTTCGTACTCATGCTACACTTGTTGTGCATTTTTATTGCACAGGTACTTTCATAGCGATGTGGCTGGTTTGGAGACTTAGGCGAGCTGCATCATCCGGAGGCGATCCGCAGCGGACAGAGTCTCCCTCGTATTGTATTTATTTTTATTTTAATTTCCTTGTCCAATTGTAGTTCGGACAAGCTTGTAGAAATTGTAAGATTCTTAGAATTTGCTCATGTACATGTGTCACCGGATTCTGGGATGTGTTTGGGATGTATTTTATGAAAATGGAATATTAAACTGTCGTATTTACTTAGCGTATTTTATTCAATTTTTATGTAATAAAGCGAAATGTAACGATTTCAAAAATGCTAAAACGGGAAATTTAACTCAACTATTTAATGATTGGCTTGCCTGACAATGGGGTCCGGCGCGATCACGACCTTATGGATTTTGGGTCGTGACATCTGGATTTTGTTTGTAAGAATGAATCATGTGGTTTTTGGGAGTGGCAAGACGAAGTCTTACCGGACAGAGCTTTGATTGTAATTAACAATTTCAAGTTAAAGTTTGATGTTTCTCAAGTTCAACTTAATACCCCGAATAAGGCATTGGATGCATGCAAGATTGAAAGGGACAGACTGATGGAAAAGTAGATGCATTAGAGTCTATAAATATTGTTGAAGTGAACAAAGCAAGAGAGTTGGAAGAAAAAGTGTTGAAGTTGAAGCGAACAAAGCATTGTGTTGGATTTGTTGCGACTTTCTTGATGAAATGAAGCTCTGAATATGTAGTATTGTGTTGGTGGACATTATGTAGTATTTGGAATGAAGTTTTTGATTTCATTACTTTATTTTGAATTTCGGATGAAGTTAATTGCAATGAAGTTTTTGATTTCATGTCCTTGCATTAAGTTCATCATTGCCAATTTCTGGGATGTTAGCATCTACATTCTTGCTTGACTGCCCAACTCTCCTACATGTAGGTGTTGGCATAAAGGTAAATTCTTTTCCTTGACTGGGTTGAGATACTGGAGGCACTGATTAGCTTATATCTTCTTCCGTTTCCTCATCTATTAAAGATCTTTGCCTCTTTTGAGGTTGCTTTGCCTTGCCTTTCCCCTTTGATGGTTGTTAAACAAAAAAGATAATTGAGGTAATATACACAAATACAACTAAATAAAAGTGAATATGATAGATTTACCATGCCACAAGTCCTTGCATTATGATCTGATTGCCCACATTTACCACAAGTCATGACCCTACCCTTTCTGGACAAAGACCACCCTCCTTGCCTTTTAATTTCTTCATTCTTCTCCCTGTCCCTCTTATCCTTATCATTTTCATGACCTTGAGTCTTATATCCTCCAACATCTTAATTATTGGATTGAATCAAGCATCCAGAATCCAATTATTAAAGGATTCAGACATGTTGTTATCAACTTATTGGTGACCTCAACTAGCATCAATTGGAACTAACCATAGCCCCTAATGCAAATGAATCATTGACAATGATTGAACTTTTCAAAACCATAGTTTCAAGTGTGATACAAGAGCTTAAAGGGTTGGTCCAACTCATCAGTGAACTTCTAACTATTATCGGTCAGTATGGATCCCAGACTCTTATTCCGTAACTTTCCCCAACATCTCACCTTTCAGAATAATGACACTCAGAACGAGGAATATGGTGAATTGCTCATCTCTCATCAAGGAAAGAGTCCCAAGTTCGGCTCAAAGTACCATAGGCTTTCCCTTTGTGTACATCACCACTAATATAGGCTTCACTCGACCTGAGATTATATAGGGCTTTTGTGGAATCATGATGAAGGTTTTTGGCCAAGGGTAGGGCGTATTTGGTTAGAGTGAGTTTTATCTTTCCTTAACCACTTCATTTTTTTTTGTTGATCTCACATTTTCTTGACTCTTTGAGTCTTTTTTATCTTTTGTAGGGTTGGAGAGACACTTTTTCATCAATTTCCTGTATTTTCTTCTTATGCTTTCCAAACCTTTGGCATCACTCTTTCATCAATTCCCTTTATTTCTTCTTTTTGTCCATTCTTTTATTTTCATTATTTTTCATTGCCCTTTCTTTTCTGTTTCTTTTGTGCCTTCTTTTTCACTTCATCACATCCCTCGTCTCTCCCCCAAACTTATGCTTTTTTTTGCCTAGCGCCAAGGAAAGAGCGGGTGCCAAGAGAGGGAAAAAGAATGGTTAAAGGATTGTAACTTGGTTTGAAAGAAAAGGCTTAAGGCTCAAAAGGGTTGACTAGGGAATATTTCTTTTGGAAGGTCATGGAAGTGTTCAATTCTTTGTTCAAGCCAAGGAAAGCCTATAGTCACTTCTCAAGTCAAATTACACCTAGAATTTCGCCTAGACAACACTCAGGGCAAGTTCTAGACTAGTGGCACGGAACTTGGACTTGCAATTACGAATTTCTCACCACTCACAGCTAAAGGATTGTTACAGAAATTGAGTCGAGGGACCACAACGACCTTAGTCGCACTTTGAGTAACAAAAATGGTCCCGAAGAACCACCCGATGATTATCGGCCAACACAAGAGTCTCAAGATCATCACTATCACCATCCTCAACACAAAGGTTTTTATTTGACCATGGGATCAAAGGCAACTGTGTTAGGCCCAAGTGAAGATTTGCTTGAGGCACCGTTATTGAAAAACAAAACAACAGGAAAAGGAAAAAACAGACTCAAACCCTTAAGAAGGTTGTCACACCGTCCATCCTTGGGAAGAGCCACCCGGTTCATACAAGTTCCACCTTTGGAAAGAGCCGTGGTGTTAAGAAAACCAAAGGCTTATTGCTCACAAGAAAACCAAACAAGAAGCTATGAAAGAAAAGTAAGAAGCTATAAAATAAAAATTAATGCGTAAAATAAAGTAAAGTGCGTGGGATGAAATGAATATGTACAATAAGGGAATTAGATGAATCTACATAAGGGATGAATATTTACAATGGATAGGTATCTTATACATACCAAAAAAAGGAAATAAAGTAAAGAAAAAGAAATAAAAAGTTGTTTTCATTATACAATCTGATGTAGCCAACATAAAAAGCCTGTAGGGCCACTCCCCTAACTAAATGAAAACATTGTCCTCAATGCTATAAAGTAAAAATAGTGTTCAAAATATAGGAGAGAGAGAGTAAAGAAAACTCCCTATTGTCCCCCGGCCTGCTGTGGTCCCTGATGCTCTGTCTGAGATGGGGTAGAAACTGCCTGAGATGAGGAAGGAACTGCCTGAGACGGGGAACCTGTAGGAGCTGGATCTGGTATATCCTGTGATGGAGCTCCGGTGGGCTGGGCCTCCTGGCTATGAGCCTGAGTGTGCTCTGTGGGGGGGTCTGCCAGTACAAGCCTGATGTTCTGGGCACGGGGCATGACCTTCCTATTCTTCAGTGGCCTCACCGGCTCCTCCTCCTACACTGACTGAGGCAATGGCTGCTGCTCTGGCTGGGGCTCTGTGGGGTCTGCTAGTAGCATCTCCAAAGGAATCTGATCGCCTGATAGCTTTTCGACCTCCTTTCTCAGGTTCGCCACCTCCTCCTTTGACGCCCTGGTCTTCCTCAACTTCTTTGTTTCTTTGGCCAGCTTTAACAATGCACTCTCATGTGCACCCACTGCGTCTAGGATTTTCTTCTGATTCTCCAAAATTTCTTTCATAGTGTCCTCAATGGACTGCGGGGCCTGTGGTGGGAGAGGAGTAACTGGGGCTTCCACGGCTGTAGAAATTACAGTCAACTTTGTAGTAGTTGACTGCATCCAGTTGGTGAGGCTAGTGAGAGTCATGTTCAGCCGTTGAGCAGTCATGGGATAGGCTCTGGTGGAGGGGATGTCTATAGCGGTGGAGGAAGATGGGCTTGGAGCCTCCTCTGGAATGGCAGGCTNTAATGGAGTTTATTTAATGTGCAGGTGAGTTGGAAATGGAAGCCGAGCTAAATGAGAGCATAAACGTCGGAAAATACGTGCAAGAGTCGAAAAGGAGCGATCCGGGACAAGCCTGGCGACAGCCAGGCGTTAGACCCCAAACGCCAGGGGGTGCCTGGCGTTACCCAGGCGTTATACCCATAACGCCAGGGGCTGCCTGGCGTTACCCAGGCGTTAGACCCAAAACTCCAGGGGCTGCCTGGCGTTACCCAGGCGTTAGACCCATAATGCCAGGGTGCTTATTTCGGTGAAGTCCGAGTTTTAAAGGTTTTTAAGTGTTTCCAAGCCAGGA
>ML358177.1:0-55601 GCA_005239505.1 Nicotiana paniculata | reverse complement strand
ATAAGATTTGAAAATTTTAAAAGAATATATACACCAAGGAAAGAAAGAAAGAAATGTAAGAAGTGACACTACATGTTCATCTCTCGTGGATGCGTTAAATTTTATAAAAAAGAAGACAAAAACAACAAGATAGACATAAGATTCAACTCCCAATCTCATTTAAAAAGATGCACCCAATAACCATCGTAATGTATGATACTTTGAGCTTGTGCGCATACATATATTAAATACTTTATCTGTTTCAAATTAAATGATGTAATTTTCCTTTTAGTATATTCTAAAATAAATGGCACATTTCTGAATTTGGAAATAATTCAACTTTAAACTCTTAATTTTACCTATTTTATCTTTAATGATAAGCTTTTATAATCACACAAATATCATGATCCTACAAAAGTTTTTAACCAGACCACAAATTTCACAAATCTTTTTTTTTTTCCTTAAATTTCGTGTCGAGACAAACTGCCTCATCTAAATTAAAACGGAAAAACTATTTTTGAAGAAGTATAAAATTGCTATACATGATCGGGGAACCCCTAAATACGCCCGAGTGGGCGGACTGCTATACCATGAATCAAATTGAAGCTTAAAATCTAATTAGCAACTAGAAGAAACCAGATCACGTTAACTGCTAATATATTAATTTCTTAAATTTAGACCTTTTATATTATGCATAATTTTATTATTCATCAACTAATTCGTACATCCTAAAATATAAATGGCTAAATGTTGCTATTTTCACGTACGTTTACTTATCTGTCTTTTTGGTTTTATGGGACATACCTTTATATCACGTCTCTTCACAAAGTAGAGAGTAATATACAAAGAATTAATTATGTTGATAGTAATTGAAAAAAGTTGGTTGAGGTAAAACCAAAAGTTATGTAATTGTCACGATAATGTCAAACAAATGCGGATGTACTTAAAAAATAAATTTGGACACATAAGATAACAGTATTTCTAAGTTAAACGTATATATATATATATATATATATAGAGGAGATATGGGGAAACTCATAAATTTCCCTCTCCTTTCTTACCCTTTAATTTGTTCGGAAAAATGTTAGTTACACACATAAATTTTATACTTGTCATAAATACAGAAAAAGTTCGGTTGTGGTTACTGTTTATCTTTTTATGGCTTTTTCAATACACATTTTTTAGTATTGTTACGATTATGTTTTCCTTGAACTGAGTACTTATCGGAAATAACATTTTTACTTTTACAAGGTAGGGATAAAGTCTGAATACACATATTACTGTAATGAAAGCGAATTGTATGATAGGGAGAATTAAAATCGTGTACATCCATGTAAGCGTTCATCTTCAAACTAGTACAATTACTCCAAAGTAGTAACCAAATCTTCCAAGGGAAGAAGAAACAGAAAAGAAAGAAGGGAGGGAGGTTCCAGAGTTAATCTAACCAACTAAGAAAATAAAGCGACTACTTCATAGCATGAGCCCTAATAGATTATGTTTCTCTTTTATATATAGGCATCTCTCCGGGTCCCAAAGATAATTTGCCAACTCTCCAAATGTGTCTTCCACCGTAGCAACATTTGTTACGTATTACCCTCTTCAAACTTCACTTGTGAGATTACGTATGTATATAAACTGGAATGTTGGTTGTATACGGTTAGAATCGGGTTCACTAGATTCTGTTGATAAACCGAGACCAGCATGGTGGGCCGAGGATCAGTCCCGTGTTATATCAAGCCGAGACATGAAGGTGTCGAGATCGAGATCAGTAATGATCAAGACCAAACAAGATAGATCTCGAGCAAGAACGAAGATATCATACTAACAAAAAGCCGGGATATCCGTGACCGGTTGAGGATCATGGGCGAAATCTCGGAACGGATCAAATCAAGAACGGATGTTTAGCTAATCATGAGATTTCCTTCTGTAATTAGAATTGTACCATAAGTAGAATTCCTCTACTATATAAAGGGAGTTTGAATCATTTGTAATCATCATATTCTCGCATATCAAAGCAATGCAATACTCTTTTCTCACTTAAACTCTCTTGTTCTTCAGTTCAATTCATATTTCTTAACTATATTCTCAGCTTGTTCAAGGGCGATCTAACTCGAGGGCCAAGTTGCATTTTATACCGGTTTGCTTTATTTTACTGTCAGTTTCTAGCATTAGTCATACTATTTATCAATTTGTGCTAGGTGAAATCACATATCCTTAAAACTATTTATAAGTTTAATTGTTATTCGATTTTAAGGGTAAACACTTTGGCGCCACCGTGGGGCTAAGGATAATAGTGATTGCCTGGCACTAATTCTTATAACACACACAACTTTACGCTTGTTTTCGTAAGTGTTTTTGATTTCAGGATCAGTATGTCGAACTCTCAAACAGTACTCACTCACGCCAACAATGGCCCTGGTTTTCATGGGGAAAATGACAATATAGACGCCCCAGGGATCGAAGTACCTCAGGCTGGCTTCGAAGGAGTACCAATTGATCTCATCGACGTCAGTTCTCATGTCGCCCTAAATGCAAATCTGGGCGTCGACCCCGAGAACAGTGTCCGCAGAGATGTTCGATCTGCCGATCAAGATACACAGGGCGGCGAATACGGCAGAGTCAGCCTTCGACTGATATTTGAAATGTTGCAGGCTCAACATGCTACCATAGCGCAACTCCAAAATGAGAACCGCGCACCAAGTAGGGTTTAACCCGAGCCCTCACTAGAAGTTGTTCACAGGGCCGAACCAGTACCGAAAAAGTCAAACATGAAGGAATCAAGGACTGACCCTGCCATTATAAAAATGCTCGAAGAGCTTACAAAGCTAATTGAATCGGGAGAGAAAAGATTGAAGAAAATGACAAAAAGGTAGAAACGTATAACTCCCGAGTTGACCAAATCCCGGGGGCACCACCGATTCTGAAAGGTTTGGATTTGAAGAAGTTTGTGCAGAATCCTTTCCCCCCAAGTGAGGATCCTAAGCCCATCCCAAAGAAATTCCACATGCCAGAAATTCCCAAGTATAACGGAACCACCAACCCCAATGAGCATGTCACTTCTTACACATGCACAATAAAGGGGAACGATTTAGAGGATGACGAGATTGAGTCCATTTTATTGAAGAAGTTCGGAGAGACTTTGTTGAAAGGGGCGATGATATGGTACCACAATTTTCTGTCCTTCGCCATTCTCGTAGATTCTTTCGTCAAAGCACACGCTGGAGATAGAAAGTTCGAGACTAGGAAGTCGGACCTCTTCAAAGTGAAGCAGAAAGACAACAAAATGTTAAGAGAGTTTGTATATCGGTTCCATATGGAACGTATGGACCTACCCTCGGTCGCAGATGATTGGTTCGTCCAAGCTTTTACTCAAGGGCTAAACGTATGAAATTCGGTGGCCTTACGACAGTTAAAATAGAATTTAATCAAATATCCAACTGTGACCTAGGCCGATGTGCATAATCGATACCAGTAAAAAATCAGGGTTGAGGATGATCAGTTAGGAGCTCCTTCCGGTTTCGTTTATCCAAACAGGCCCGTCGGCAGAATTCAAAGGGACATCGATACAGAACCACAGTCAAACAGAGATCGGTATCAACCATACGGTGGAGATCAGAGAAACAGCGGTCCTGGACACAGCCCCGTACGAAGTGATCGAAGAAATTATCGAGGGTAGATCTATCGAGGGCTCATGAGTAAGAGTGGTTTTGATAGAAATGTCGAGCCCACAGAAGCACCTCGACTATCAGAATACAACTTCAGCGTTGATGCATCAGCCACTGTATCGGCCATTTGGCGGACCAAAGATACCAGATGACCTCGATCCCTACAGACCGATCTGGCCCAGAGGAATCTGTCATGACCCAGACCGATGGGCTGTGACGGGCACCCGGTACCTTACTCAACCGAGTACCAATGTAACATATCTTTCTTATTATATTATCACAGGTAAATGGTCCAGAAGGGGCGTCATGAGATAACCAGAGTAAACATGAGGGAATACTCGACATAAAACGACCCAACCTGATATAGAAACTCATACTTGTGATATACAGGCCTATAAGGCCAATATGATCCATTATATACTTATAGGCCGACAAGGCCATACAAAATCCGTATACATGACATCTGTCTACAAGCCTCTAAGAGTACGTACTTATCATAAAGATCAGTACAGGGCCCGGCCATACCAAACAATACATGTCTAAATCATACTGACCAAACAAGCAACTCCGGAGCAAATGGAGCGCACCAACATCTTCCGCTGAGCTGATAGCCTACGTGGAGGACTCTCGACCTGTCTATCGGGACCTGAGGACATGAAACACAGCGTCCCCAGGTAAAAGGGACGTTAGTACAAATAATGTACCGAGTATGTAAGGAATGAAAATCAGTAAATTGTAGACATGAGAGAAACATGGAGTAAGAGACTCAACATGTAAGTCTGAAAAACTCTGTGAATCATTAATATTTACAATGTCATGCATATGCATATAAATGTCATACCATGCATGGGTATATGCGTTCATAACATCATCAAGTCTATGAGGGCATCCCGTCATATCATCTCAGCCATTGTGGCAACATCATTAATGTATACCAGCTGATCAGGTGGTGGTGCGTACATAACACTGTAACCTTTTCCATATCCCATATACATATATATACATACATATACGCGTATATAACACCATTTTTTCATGGGTCAATGAACATGTATAAATGAATGCAATGCATGATAAGTACGTCATTGAAATCTCTAAAACGTCATAAGACCATTATGCCTCTGATTAATATCATGAAATAAACTTTATCAACTTACGTATTTTATGACACCCATGAACAGATGATAGAATAATAGGACATGGGGAATCAAGAACATAAGCATCTCTAGCATTTCTATGAATAGAGTCATTTATGGAAGTTGTGCATTTGCTCGTTTCGTTTATATCGTATGGATCATGCCAAAAGGAAAGATAGCCTTAACATACCTGAGCCGATTCTCCTGACAATCCCTTTAACACACGTCAATTGCAACAACATGTAATGGAGGATCAGAGTAGGGGAAAATCCATATGATATTCTTGGGAAAGACTGCACCATGCTCCCTTAAAATCGCAAAATCCCATTACTACTATGATAAGAAGTCTCGTATGAATCCCTTGCTGAAGCTATTTACGGTGCTATAAAGATAGATATATCTCTCTTTTGAATTTGATCACAATATTGTATAACTTTTCTTGCTGAAGCTATTTGTTACTTTGAAGATGTAAGAGTCTTCATTTTTGTGAATTAAAGAAGTCTTGAATTCCATATGTTACTACATGTAGTTATAAGCCTCAATTTTGTGGTTTTAAGAGGATTTTTATATAAGTGGGTGTGGGGCCCACACTTTATATGACTAAGCCACATAATCTCATAAATTTTTCCACCTTGAAAAATGATTTAAGAGTCATATTTTGTGACTCAGGCTGCCACTTTAGTGCTCATCCTTTCCCAACCACTAACATCTTAATTAATTGTTAATCTCCCACTAAAATCAATAATTATTCGATTATCCATATAATTAAGAATTATCTCAAATTACTTAAAATACTACTCACTTTTAATACACTTTATATATCATACTATCATGGTCATGTGGTACCTTGTATGACACTAGTGCACAAACACCGGGTATTATAGCTCAGGTCGTATTTTATCCCAAATTGATAATTTCTACGAAACTCATTTTCTTCGATTCACTTACCCTCTCACCTTCACGAATTTACTTATCACTTGTTTGAAATAGCATAATACTTATAACCTCAAAAAAACAATCTCATTCCTGAGCTTACGTCGATTAACTTACGACAAAACTTTAACGTACGACAATGCAGGATGTAACATCTCATTTCTGATCTTTCGTCAATTTACTTATGGAATACTTCATGTACGAAAACATGGGGTGTAACAGAATCCTAATCAGATGTGCAAATACCATGGTACTCATGGTCATAGAACGGAGGACTGCAGATAGCTAAGAGAGGAGGTAGCCCGTATGTTCAACGAGGGTCATCTTTGAAAATTCTTGAGAGACCAAGCTAAGAACCACTTCAAAGAGAGCGATGCAAATATGAAGAACCACAACATGTGATTCACATGATCGTCGGTGGGGTCGATATTCCACAGGGACCCGTATTCAAGTGCACCAAGGTGTGGATCACGGGGGAAAAGCAAACTCGGGACTATGTTCCAGAAGGGACCTTGTCTTTCAATGACGAGGATGAAGAAGGGATATCACAACCCCACAACAATGCACTGGTAATATCTGTTCTTATGAATAAAATTCAAGTTAAACGTGTTTTGATTGATCCAGGAAGCTCGGCCAACATTATTCGATCGAGGGTCGTGGAGCAGCTCGGCCTACAGGATCAAATTGTGCTTGCAGCTCGGGTTCTAAAAGGCTTCAACATGGCGAGTGAAACTACCAAAGATGAAATTATCTTGCCAGTAAACGTAGCCGGGACCATTCAAGAAACAAAGTTCTATGTGATCGAGGGTGACATGAGATACAACGCCCTGCTAGAAAGGCCTTGGATCCATAACATGAGGGTAGTACCCCCGAAACTTCACCAAGTTCTGAAGGTCCTGACACCGGATGAAGTAAAAAGTGTCTACGGGGAATAACATGCCGCCAAAGAGATGTTTGCAGTCGATGAAGTGATACCGGTATCGGCACTCTCATCAGCGAAAGGATTGAAGTCGAAGGGAAAGCAGGAGGTCAAATAGCAACCATAGACTCTGGCCTATGCCACCAAGTCGACAGTCGAAGAGCTGGAACAAGTCACATTGATCGACCACCAACCGAACGAAAGGTATACCTAAGCACGGGGCTAGCCCCCGAGCTCAAAAACAAACTTATTCAGTTCCTTAAAGTTAACATGGATTGATTTTCCTGGTCCCATCTCGATATGACAGGGATCCCACCAGAAATCACTACCCATCGACTAAGCCTGGACCCAAAGTTCCGTCCAGTAAAGCAAAAAAGAAGGCCCTAGTCCGAGGTTAAGTATGCGTTCATCAAGGACGAGGTAACCAAACTTCTTAAAATACGGTCCATTCGGGAAGTGAAATATCCCGAATGGTTAGCAAACATAGTGGTAGTCCCTAAGAAGGGAAATAAACTTAGAATGTGCATAGATCATAAGGACTTAAACAAGGCATGCCCTAAGATTCTTTTCCTTTGCCGAATATCAATCGCATGATCGATGCCACAGTCGGCCACGAGATTTTAAATTTTCTCGATGCCTACTAGGGGTACAACCAAATACAGATAAACCCGGAGGATCAAGAAAAGACTTCGTTTATCACTAGATACGTCACCTATTGTTATAACGTAATGTCGTTCGGACTAAAAAATGTTGGTGCAACTTTTCAACGCCTAGTATATCGTATGTTCGAAGAACAAATAGGAAAATCAATGGAAGTTTATATTGATGACATGTTAGTTAAGTCCCTATGAGCAGAGGAACATTTGAAACATTTGCAGGAGACTTTCGATATACTAAGAAAGTACAACATGAAGCTCAACCCGGAGAAGTGTGTGTTCGGGGTTGACTCAGGCAAGTTCCTCAGCTTCATGGTATCAAATCCGGTAATCGAGATTAACCCCAATAAAATCAAAACCATCAAGTATATCACAATCGTAGATAATGTCAAGGTCGTACAAAGTTTGACGGGGAGCATAGCCTACCTAGGACGATTCATTTCGAGGTCCTCAGATAGGAGTCACCGATTCTTCTCACTACTTAAGAAGAAGAGTATCTTTGCATGGACTCCGAAATTCCAACATGCCTTAGAGGAACTAAAGAGATACTTATAAAGTCCGCCACTGCTTCACACCCCGAAAGCGGACGAGCAACTCTACTTATACTTGGCAGTCTCGGAAATAGCGATAAATGGTGTCCTAGTCCGAGAAGAACAAGGTACGTAATTCCTTGTTTACTATGTTAGTCGGACCTTAGGTGAGGCCGAGACCAGATACCCACACTTAGAAAAATTAGCGCTTGCTTTAATAAGCGCCTCTAGGAAATTAAAACTGTATTTCCAATGTCATCCAATATGTGTTGTAACTGCCTATCCTCTTCGAAATATTTTTTCACAAATCCAAACTTTCGGGTCGATTGGCTAAATGGGCCATCGAGATCAGTGGGTACGATATCGAGTATCGACCTCGCACGACCATCAAGTCTCAAATCTTGACAGACTTCATGGCCGACTTCACGCCAGCCCTCATACCCGAGGTCGAAAAGGAACTGTTATTAAAATCAGATACATCATCGTGGGTATGGACCCTCTTCACGGACGGCACTTTGAACGCGAAGGGTTCGGGGCTGGGTATTATTTTAAAGCCACCCATGGGTAATATAATTAGACAATCTATCAGAACTTCAAAAGTAACTAACAATGAGGTCGAGTATGAGGCAATGATTACAGGTCTCGAGTTGGCTAAAAGCTTGGGAGCAGAGGTCATCGAGGCCAAATGTGATTCCCTACTCGTGGTAAACCAGAACTTTTGAAGTCTGAGAAGGCCAAATGCATAGGTACTTGGACAAGCTACAGGTAACTTTACATCGGTTTAAAGAGTGGACCTTACAACATGTACCTCGAGAACAGAACAGCAAGGCTGATGCCCTTGCAAACTTGGGGTCATCGGTCGAAGATGATGAACTTAACTTGGGGACTGTCGTACAACTATCGAGATCAGTGATCGAAGAAGGCCACGCCGAAATAAACTTTACAAGTCTGACATGGGATTGGAGAAACAAGTACATAAAATACCTAAATAAGGGAAGCTCCCCTCAAATCCAAAGGACTCAAGAACTCTACGCACAAAGACAGCACATTTCACTTTGTCTAGGGACGGAACGCTATTTAGGAGGATGTTCGATGGACATTGGCGATATTTTTGAGATCGGGAGATACCGACTACGTCCTACGAGAGATTCACGAAGGCACTTGTCGAAATCATTCTGATGTTAATCATTGTTTCACAAAGTTATCAGAGCAAGGTACTACTGGGTCGATATGGAAAAGGATACAAAGAGTTCAATATAAAGTGCGACAAATGTCAGAGGTAGGCGCCAATGATTCACCAGCCCGAGGAGTAGCTCCACTCGGTCCTATCCCCATGGTCGTTCATGAAATGAAGAATGGACATCGTCGGCCCTCCCCCATTGGCCCCAGGTAAAGCTTTGTTTATTTTATTTATGACAGATTATTTTTCTAAGTAGGTTAAAGCACATGCTTTCGAGAAAGTCAGAGAAAAAAAAGTCATAGACTTCATTTGGGACCACATTATATGTCGATTCGGGATGCCTGCCGAGATTGTGTGTGATAATGGAAAGCAATTCATCGGCAGCAAACTGACTAAATTTCTCGAAGATAACAAAATTAAAAGGATTTTATCAACACCATATCATCCCAGCGGGAACAGAAAAGCCGAATCGACCAAAAAAACTATTATTCAACATCTTAAAGAGATTTCCTGACGCTAAGGGAAAATGGAGAGAGATATTTCCTGAGGTTCTTTGGGCGTACCGAACGATGTCGAAATCCAGTGTGGGGGCAACACCGTTCTCTTTAGTCTATGGTGTCGAAGCTCTTATCCCAGTCGAGGTCGGGGAACCTAGCCTCAGGTTTCAATATGCAACAGAAGAATCGAATCACAAGGCTATGAATACAAGCCTAGAATTGTGGGATGAAAGACGTGAGACCATCCTCATTTGATTGGCCACACAAAAATAGTGGATCGAAAGGTACTACAATCGAAGGGCCATTCTTTGACATTTTTAAATCGGGGACTTGGTGCTAAGAAAAGTCACCCTCAACTCGAAATCTGAATGAAAGGAAACTAAGTCCAAATTGGGAGGGACCATTCAGGTCCTCGATATCATCGAAAAAGGATCCTACAAGCTCGGCACGATGAACGGGGAACAATTACCGAACAATTGGAATGTATCGCTCCTAAAACGATAGTACTGCTAAGGTACGAACCTTCCATTTTCATTTATATTTTAAAATAACCATTGTAGGTGTTCGATCAGGAACAACGATGGATTCTTCAACACGAAGTCTTTAGGTCTGAAAGCACGCGTTGCACTCGTTTTCCCTTAGACTGGTTTTTGTCCCAAATGGGTTTTTTCGGCGAGATTTTTAACGAGGCAACCATTGATCGTACTAACTTAGAGAAATTCAACAGTATCTGAGGCTTCTTTACTGGGGTCATCACCCTCGAATGTCAACTTTGTTGCAAGGAATTACTTCGTGACAGCAGGGTCTCGATAGATAAATTTTGTAAGGACCAAACGGTCGAATGAACCGTGCCAATAGAGGTAGCTCGATCCTTGACATCAAACATGTACGCATGTATAATAATCTATTAAGATAAGTATTTTTCCTTGCCGATATCTCATGCCTTAGAAAATTTTACTTTATAATTTCTTACTCTTGATCTATTGTGTAAGCAGGCTTAAGGGCCGATCATAACTGAAGTTCGAACAACTAACCCCACACTCGGGTACTACTATCCAAAAAATAGACGAGATCGAATTATCAAAACTTCGAGATTATAAGACCTTAAAGGCAACCCTCAATTTTATAGGCCACGGCCACCACACTCGGGTTCTGGCACTTCGGGAAAGCTTGAAGTGAAACAGGAAAATAAGCCAAAGAGATGAGTGCCAAATTAAAAAGGCTACGGCCAAATTATCACGGTTCAAAGACGTCCGAATTCCGTAATAAAACTGGCCTTCAAATATTTTCATAAACGGGTTAAAAAGGCTACTCTCGGCAAAATTACAAAGGGCTTCGATAATATCAAGCCTCGAAAATTCTAATGAGTACAAAATTGTTCGAACTCTAGAATAGTTCCTTATTTCGTGCTAAGGCATTACTGATTTTAAATGATAAAAAACTTTTCAAGCTGAAAAGGGGAGAAAGCCATAAATATTGTTTTTACAAAGGCCATATCGGCCTAAAAAAAAGCCTAAGGGCCATTTTTTTGCTTTGAGTTTGAGAGATCGTCCTCATTCAAATAAAATCTAAGGGTTGCCTTACTTCGAGTTCGAGCAAGCACTCACTCGATCGTAAAAACTATACTAGTTCGATTTTGGTCAAATTTCCTAAGCCTCAAACCTATGAATATAATTTCATAAGGCATAAATGAAACAAATTTCATAAGGCAGAAACGAAGTAAATACAAGACGGAAAGGAAAAAAGATCTTTATATATATATCAAAAATTTATTTACAAGGGCAACTTAATCCGATCAGGATTCTATACAAAGGTTCAAAAAGAAAGATCCTAAGTGCCTAATCTTCTCCAGGAGCAACATCTTCACCATCAGGGTCTTCTCTACTCTCGGACCCGCTCATGCTCCCAGAGTTGTCGTCATCGAGAGAGGCTAATGCTTTGGCTTCGGCTTCAAGCTCTTTGGTATTTTTGATCTCGGTAGTGAGATCGAAGCCACGAGCATGGATCTCCTCGAGAGTCTCCCTTCGGGACTAGCACTTTTCATGCTCGACCACCCAATACGCTTGAATTTTAGAGACATCGGCAACTTTCTTTGCTCGAGCTTAAGCGGCTTCGGCGTCGAACCGCTAAACGGCCACGATTGCTTCAGCATCAGCCTTGGCTGTCTCAGCCTAAAATTTGGCTGCTACAAGCTCCGTGACCAGCTTCTCTCGATCAGAGGTTACTGAACCCAACCGAGATTGGAACTCCTCGATTTTCTTGGCTTGCATCAAGTTTTTATCTTTCAAGATTTAGAGTTGACTCTCAGTCGAGGTTAGTGGAGCTCGAGTAGCCTCCTTCTCTGAGGCAAGATGATCCATGTTTTGCTTTCATGCTATGGTTTCCTCTTTCACCGCATCCACCTCTTCACGAAGTTGCCCGATTATCTCGAGCTTCTGTTGGACCTGTGGGATTGAACTGTTAGCCGTCATGCCAGAACCGATGTCATAAACTTCTAATATTCTTATTACCTTCTTGGCCAGGTCACTTTGTTCTCTCTGAGCCGCAGCTAACTCGGCTCGAAGGCCTTTGTCTTCTTCTTCTTTTTGCTCACTGAGAAGCTTGAGGGCATTTTTCTCCTCGGTGAGCCCTTGAATTTCGGCCTCGTATCGACTCAGTTCTCCTAAAGACCTAGCGAAAGCTTCATGATGAAGCACCGAGGCCTACACAAATAGAAGAAAAGGAATTAGGCAAGAAGAGAAAAAACACAAGTATGGAAACTGGTATCGGCAAAGGAAGTTAGGGCTTACCCGATTCAAGGCATGTTGGGCCTCGTTAAAGAGACACAGTGCTCCCACCTCGTCCATTAAATCTTGGTACTCCTCCGTGACCAGGCTCCGAAGGTAACTACCCACCCCTACGTGGGAGGAAAAAACTCGTGCGTCCTCCGGAATCGAGATTATGATTGTTTATTTGCACCCGGGATTGACACTAGGGGGCGAAAACTAGCTGGTTAATCTGAAACTCGAGATCGAACCCAGTGAAATAACCACGGAAAGGGTCCTCCCCTCCATGGGCTCCTTCTGCATAAGGAGTCTTCATGGTTCGAGCCTCCCGAATCATTTCCTTGGAGAATGGAAATGATGAGGAGTCTCTGATTTCCATTGCCCCAAGTAGATCTCTTGGGGCGTTCTCTCCATATCGAAGAGTCTCGAGACCGGCCTCCACAACCATTTCCACCACCTTCTCACCCCGAGGTAGGCATCTTCAGCTCCAGTTAGCTCAGGGACTCCAACTGAATCCCTCTC
The DNA here is from genome assembly GCA_005239505.1 of Nicotiana paniculata. Classification (NCBI taxonomy): domain Eukaryota; kingdom Viridiplantae; phylum Streptophyta; class Magnoliopsida; order Solanales; family Solanaceae; genus Nicotiana; species Nicotiana paniculata. Next base: position 42,819 of record ML358177.1, on the reverse strand, counting down.
TTGGACCCCGATAGCTCGAGGCAAAATATTTCCAGCTTCGACCAATCTGGTGGCCTTTTGACCCTCGGTATTAGCTCGAGCTCGAGCCACCAGACCAGAATAGTCCTTATTATCTTCTTCTTCTTTTTCCTCCCTTAGGAGTTGGACTGACTCCACCGACAGAGGAATGACATTCTTTTTTGGCTTACGATCCACTCTCTTCTTAGGCTCTGGCCCGTCGGAGGTCGAGGTCCTTTTCCTCTTATTTTCCTTTGCCGGCTTCGGGACATGGAGTGAAGTTTCTTCTTCACCGGACGTGGGTCTCATGACTGCATCTTTTTCGAGACCTGCAGAAGAAGAAAGTGAGTAAGTTCAAAGGGATGTTTTAATTAAATCATTGTATACAAGAACAAGGCTTACCATAGTTCTTGACTTCCCACCGGCCCTTCAATAAATCACGCCATGCGCGTTCATCATATGTCGACGTCGAGACCAAGCTCCTGACTCAGCTCTCGAGATGTGGAACGGCACCCGACATCCAAGCAGCAGCTACACCGGAAAAGCACATCGATAAGAGAATGTGAGGAACTGAAATTAACAAGCAGAAACTAACAATGGAGTTACACTTACTTTTCATATTCCATATTTCGGTAAACGCCATGCTCTCAGCCGGAATCAGGTCCGAGGTCCTCACTCGGAAAAACCGACCCATCCAACCTCGGTCTCTATCCTCGCCTATGCTTGAGATGAAGGTCTTGGTGGCCCGGCGTTGGAGTTTTATCAACCCACCTCGGTAGAGTCAGGGGCTATACAACCTTATCAGGTGATTGAGGGTAAAAAGGAGCCCGTCAATTTTGCTCACAAAGAATCGGAGCAATATTACAATCCTCCAGAAAGAGGGGTGGATTTGTCCGAGGGTTACTTGGTACTTTCTGCAGAAATCTGCGATGACTGGATCGAGGGGACCTAGTGTGAAAGGGTAAGTGTAAACACTCAAGAACCCTTCCACGTGGGTAGTGATATCTTCTTCAGGGGCCGGTATCACGACCTCTGTGTTTTCCCAGTTACAGTCTTTCTTCACTTGTTTGAGGAAGTTCTCAGATATCGAGCATATGTATCTTGATACCGATTCACATCGATCGGGGACCGATGAGGTTTTCTCGACCTTGAAGTCGGAACTAATAACGCACCCCCACCCCCCACCCCGGGAACAAGCTCCTCAGGGCGTGGCTCCGACGTTGTTTTCTCCGGCCGACCGATATGAGGAGGCGCTTTCTTTTTGTGGCACAGTCTTTGACGTTTTCTCCATTTGATTTTGAGGGTAAAGAAGAATGGAGATGATAATATTTGGTGTTTTAAGAAGGGATCAACAATGGAACTTGAAGATTTGAAGATGAAAAACTTGAAGGATGCAGAAAGCTTTGAAGATTATAGCAGAATAGATTGAAAGTAAAGTTTGAAAGAATGGAAAAGGGACCTATTTATGGGTTTCACGACGACGGTTCAAAGGTGGTAGTGGTCGACCGTCAACTGACACACATTAAATACCTGGGGAACTGTACCAACGGGGCATTTCGATCACCTCTGTCACGGTGATGATGTCATGACAAATCGAGGTAAAGATCGAAGACTTAATTTGTTTCTTGTCATTACACTCCAAAAACGAGGGGACTATCTGTATACGGTTAGAACCGGGCTCACCCGGTTCTGTTGATTAACCGAGACCAGGATGGTGGGCGAGGATCAACCCCGTGTTACATCAGATCGAGACATGAAGGTGCAGTGCCAAGCTCGGGATTCGAAGTACCAATCGAGATCGAGACCAGTAATGATCGAGACAAACATGATAGACCTAGAGCAAGACCGAAGATAGCATGCTAACGGAAAGCCGGGATATCCGTGATCGGTCGAGGATCGTGGCGGAAATATCGGAACATATCAAATCAAGAATGGATGTTTAGCTAACCATGGAGTTTTTTTCTGTAATTAGAATTGTACCATAAGTAGAATTTCTCTACAATATAAAAGGGGGTTCGAATAATTTGTAACCATCTAATTCTCGCATATCAAAGCAATACAATACTCTTTTCTCTCTTAAACTCTCTTGTTCTTCAATTTAGTTTATATTTCTTAACTATATTCTCAGTCGGTTCGAGGTCGATCTAGCTCTAGGGCCAAGTTGTATTTTATTTTGGTTTGCTTTATTTTACTGTCAATTTCTAGCATTAATCATACTATTTATCAATTGTGCTAGGTGAAATCACACATCATTAAAACCACTTATAAGTTTAATTGTTATATGATTTTAAAGGTAAATATTAACGTTGTTGAAAAAGTGGTGAAGGGCTTAGTCAATCACTATGTGAGGAGGGGGTGGAAGGAAGGAATTAATGCAAAGTTAATTTACAGATGGTCTAATCTCTAAAATGCACGTTACACAATCGATAACGATAACAAAAAAAGGTCGATATCTAATCAAAGACGCAAAAACAAATTTCGTACTAGAAACAAGATCCCCACTATCCTAGTACTGAATATCGGTTTCTAATAAAAGATCCAAAAGAAAATGCTTATCATATTACGAGATCAATATTCATTATTACCCCACAAAATAGATGCATTGCCCTTTTGTACTATGAACTCCTTTTTTTCTTGGGTGCGACTGAAGTAGATGCAACGATGAGCGATGAATACTAAGCCAATGAATATAAGACATGTTTTGCATATACATTTTTTTACATTTAGTTATAATTAAGTGATATAAATTTTCACTTCGATCTATTAATTCTTAAAGTTAGTTGTTTAGTTATATATAAACACCCAGTGCAGTAACGTATTTACCAAGTAACAAAAAGACAGAGGCCAAATCTAGAATTATTATTAACAACTGGCATAATAAGCTGATAATGAAATCATTGCATTGACGATAAGCTTCCATCAAATTATACGAACCAATTTTCAAAGGACAAATGACCATTATTATATGGGCGATGCTAACCATTCAAGATAGTATCCTAGTATTTATTGAAACATTTGGCGTTTGCCACGCGTACGTTTGTCTATTTTTGAGATAAAAATTTGACTTTTCCTTCCAATGTAAAACAAAACTGTCCAATTCTCGAAGTACGTCACGCGATAAAGGTTCAGGGACAGTCCGATGCACAAAGATCTCATTATATACAAAATCGAAAAGAAAAAAAATTATAAAAATTTATTATACACAATCTTACTCTGTATTTTTGCAAGAAAATATTTTCATAAAGGCTCATAAGTATTTGTAGGGAATGTATGTCTCACTCTTGTGTAAACTTTCATATCAATAAATTTTTATTTCAGGGACATTGATCACTGATTAAATTCTCTTGCCTATCATTTGTTTGTCGATCCAGCAGCCGTCTTGTCTTGATTAAATTTTATGAAAAATAACCAACAAGTAACTGGTAAGTAAATTAAGTCAAGACGTTAATAAAATATGGGCTTAATCCGTCTTGATTGCATAATTTATTTTAACTTATAATCTAGGGTTTCTGAGATATCTTGGCGAGACTAAAGAAGCGATCCTAAATTCAGCAACACGAGAGAATTATCACATAACACACATACATTACAACCACGTAAGACAATGACATTTCTCACTTTTGAGAGTCCAAACGAGAGTGTTTTTGACATTGCTTAATTTCCCTAAAAATATATCCCTTCCTAAGAATAAGAATAAAACTCAGAATCTGTACTATTTCGATAAATAGAAATTGTTTCTTAAATTGATATTTCTAAGGGAACTATAGTCTTGAAAGATGGTTACTATTAGTCCCAACTGTAAGAACCTCTTCTTTAGCAAGAACCTGATGGTATCCCCTTCGGTCAGAGGCGAATTCAGAATTTCAACAGTATAAATACTGAATTTGAAAATGAGTACTTCAAGTATTAATAATTGAGTTCTAAATTTAATATATATACACATTTAATGAATTTCTTTATACAAATACATTGTTTGAGCAAACTCTACTAAATTCGACCGAACCCGCATCTAGGCTTCTAGCTTCGCCACTGCCCCGGTAGCAACCTGAGTTTGGACAGCAGCATCAGCAACTGATCTTGCACTTCTCCCTCCGAAACCTGATCTTGAATTGCTCCCCTTAGAAAACAAATGCAAGTTTTGGTGAAAACCAGGAGACTGTAGCCGAAATAATCCCTTATATTTGAGGGTAGATTTAATTTTGTCCTTCATATATTACCTTGAGAACTAATCACCCTTAACTTTGCTATATTTGAGCAATTTTGGTCGACTTAACAGAAAAATTTGACGGATAACGCTACACTAATAGTAGCACAAGTTCCTTATTAAGAAAATCTTTGTCAAGCTAAAAATTCACTAGATACGTTTAACACTTCTAGTTAGTCAAACTCTAATACTATATAATATATGAAACAATACGTTTTGTGAAACAAAAAACTGAATCAGAAAAATAATAGTATAGCAGATATTTAAATAATCAGAAACAGATTCTGAAAATATATTTCGGAATGAAATCGAGACAACTGAATGCACAGTGTGTCCTTAACGAAATTATTCCCCTCAAGTATCCGAGGTTTTGAAATATTATCCTCCCAAAATAGAATGACTTAACTCACCAGTGTATTGATACCAAAAATTCTAATGAACTTCGAACCACTTAATGATTGTAAAACACATTGAAAAATTTGTGAAAAAGAAGAACAAGACCAGAAAATTTCGTAAAGAAAGATTATGAGATCAACACATATTTATAGCCATTTTCTGGTAATGTTTCTGAGAAGATTGCAACCTTTCAGAAACAGCCATGGCTATTGGAACAGGCGGAAATGATTCCCGTTTAAAATATTCCGAAAAATTAATTTAAATTAATCCGGGAAAGAAACAGACCGGGCCGCGTCGCGGGTCCTCGGTTATTCCGGGTTAATTAATTAAATAATTGAAAGAATTTTTGTCCAAATAGATTAATCAATCAATCGTTGACCAAAGCCGAAGCTGAAGTCGAGCCGAGCGATGACGACGACGCGAGGCTTACTTTCTTCCAACCCATTTAATACCAAGAGAAGTGTTTTCTCAATACAAGCACATTCATTTTTCTTTCCACCACCAACGAGGGACATTTGCTCTTTCCAAAGCAAAAGGGAGCTCACTTTCCCTTCACTTTCTTCCTTTCATTTCCCATTCACCAATCCTTTAATCCCAACAATCCCCCACATGAATGGGGAATGGCTATAAGACACATGAATGCACAGACGAGTGCGTAATTGACATGCAAGGATTAATTGCATCTGGATTAGTAGGTTTTCCTTTGAAATTTCCGTAGTGAACTTATATCAGATATACTCGGTCAATCGGTAGATTTGATATCTTTGAACCGTCGAGTTTTTTTGTATCCTAGACAACATAAGTCATACAATCAACCGTTAATCATCTATGGCTCTCACACTTGTGTTCGTTTCGGCCATAAACACTGCCTGATTTCATGAGTGTATAGAGAATGGGACTTTACGTTCATTCCCCTTGAAGTGGCTTATAATTCACACTAACATAGGTGATTTCTAAACGTGTAATCCTATAGACACACTATCTGGTCATTTCCTGCCAGACTTAGCAAATCATTAAGAAGCTTTTAGCTTTATTGACTCATCAAAAAGCCTTAATGCTTTACCCTGATTTCTGAACATTGTCTTTATCACGAGAATGGATTGAGTTATTTGACAATGTTGAAGCGTCATTCATAACTTTGTTTGATCTATTTGAATCTAACTCTTGGGATCTCCAGTCTGCTAGGTAAAGTTTTTGCCATGATGACTTGTCCTAGGCCTTAATCCCATTCCCTTTGATGATCTTTCAATTGTCTCTCTAGATAGGCCTTTTGTAAGTGGATCTGGCACGTTATCTATTGATTTTACGTAGTCAATCGTGATAACACTACTAGAGAGTAGTTTTCTAACGGTATTGTGTCTTCGTCGTATGTGGCGAGATTTTCTATTATACATAACGCTCCCTGCCCCGCCTATTGTCGCTTGACAATCACAATGTATACATATAGGTGCCAAAGGTTTGGGCCAAAATGAAATACTTCCAAAAAATTTTGGAGCCATTCAGCTTCTTCACCGGCCTTGTCTAAAGCTATGAATTCAGATTCCATTGTAGAACGGGCGATGCACGTTTGTTTGGATGATTTTGAAGACATTGCTCCACCTCCAATTGTAAAAACATATCCACTCGTGGATTTTGAAGACATTGCTCCACCTCAATCACTGAAGGATATTTTTTATAATGCAGAGCATAGTCTTGGGTATGTTTCGGATACCCCAAACCTCGTTTCATTGCCATCCAATGTATTTGATTGGGATTACATGTAAACCAACTCCGTTTGCTAATAGCATATGTTATATCTGGTCGTGTATAATTCATGATATACATCTTCCCAATACTCTTGCATAGTCCAGTTGTAAGTCACTTTCACTTTCATTCTTTTGAAGTGCATAACTCATATCAATTGGAGTCTTGGCAATCTTGAAATCCAAATACTTGAACATGTCAAGTACTTTTTAAATGTAGTAAGACTGTGATAATACTAGACCTTGTGGAGTCTTGTGAATTCTGATTCCTAAGACCACATCAGCAACTCCTAAGTCTTTCATGTCGAATTTGCTAGCCATCATGCACTTAGTAGCATTTATATCTGTCATATCCTTGCTCACTATCAACATGTCATCAGCATATAAATAAACAATGACTTTATCACCTAGAGTGTTTTTAATGTAAACACATTTGTCACTATCGTTGATTTTTAACCCACTTGCCAATATTGTTTGACCAAATTTGGCATGCTATTGTTTAGGTGCTTTTTTAAGTCCATAAAGCGACGTAACACGTTTGCACACTTTCTTTTCTCTACCCGAAAGTACAAAACCCTCAGGTTGTTCCATGTAAATCTCTTCCTCCAATTTTCAATTTAAGAAAGTTGGTTTAACATCCATTTGATGGGTTTCAAGACCATACACGGCCGCCCGTGCCACTAACACCCTAATAGATGTTATCCTCGTTACTAGCGAGTAAGTGTCAAAGTAATCAAGACCTTCCTTTTGTCTATAACTTTTGACAATAAGTCTTGCCTTATATTTGTCAATAGTGCCATCAGCTTTCATTTCCGCTTAAAGATCCATTTCGAACCTAAAGGCTTATTTCCTGAAGGAACATCAATCAATTCTCATGTATAGTTATCCAAAATTGATTGAATCCCACTATTGATTGTCTTTTTCCAAAATGATGAATCAGAAGATGGCATAGCTGCTTTAAAAGTTAGAGTCTCATTTTCAAGCAAGAATATAACAAAATCTTGTCCAAAGGAAGTAGATGTTCCTCGACATTTGCTACGCCTTGGATCCTCTTCACTTGGAGTATATTCCTTTGGCTCTTCCCGTGGTCATTTAGGTCTTTCACTTAACGACTCGCATTCAGTTTTATATGGATAGATGCTTTCAAAGAATTCAACATTATCTTATTCAATTTCCGAATTGATATGAATTTCGTGAATATCAAATTTATGAACCAAAAATCGACCTGCTTTACTGTTTGTAACATTTCCAATAAAAACACAATCCACATATTTAGGTCCGATCTTTACCCTTTTGGGTAAAAGTACTTGTACCTTTGTTAAACACCTCCACACTTTGAAATATTTCAAGTTGGATTTTGTTCTTTTCTATTTTTCATATGGAATAGATTGTGTTTTGCTGTGGGGTACTCTGTTAGTATCCGGTTAGCTGTAAGGATAGTTTCCCCCCACAGATTCTGCGGAAAGCCGAAACTTATTAATAAGACATTCATCATTTCCTTTAATGTCCGATTTTTTCTTTCCGCAATTTCATTGGATTGAGGTGTGTAGGGGATAGTAGTTTGATGGATAATTCCATATTCGGAACATATTTCTGCAAACAAAGATTTGTATTCTCCATCCCTATCACTTCTAATCATTTTAATATTTTTATTCAATTGATTCTCTACTTCATTCTTGTATTGCTTAAATGCTTCAATTGCTTCATCCTTACAATTAAGCAAATAAACATAACAATATTGAGTACAATCGTCAAATAAAAGTTATAAAATACTTTTTCCCACTACGAGATGGTGTTGACTTCATATTACAAATGTTAGTCAATTAAGTCTAACGGATTTGAATTCCTTTCAACAGACTTATAAGGATGTTTTACAAACTTAGATTCAACACATATTTGATATTTTGATTTATTATACTCGAACTTAGGCAATACTTATAAATTAATTAACTTCCGCAAGGTTTTATAATTGACATGTCCTAAACGAATATGCTATAAATTATTTGACTCCAATATAAGAAGAAGCTGAAATTTTATTAAACTGTCAACAACCATTACATTGAGTTTGAAAAGGCTCTCTATGAGGTAGCCCTTTTCAACATACATATCATTTTTGCTCACAACAACTTTTTCTACACTTTTGAATCTGTCCTTAACAAGTAAAGAAGTTGAAACTAAATTTTTCCTAATAACACCTTGCCGGAAGTCATCTTCAGGAATATCTTCCCATAACGCTCAATCTTGGCTGTTGCAGTATTTCTCATGGAAAACTCTTCTTCGGGGCCAGCAGTAGCGTAAGTCGCAAATGCTTCTTTGACAACACAAACATGTCTAGTGGCTCCAGAGTCAATCCACCACTCCTTCGGACTTCCAACTAAGTTGCATTCCGAAAACATTGCACACAGATCATCATGTCATCACTTTTCTCCACTGTGTTGGTCTATCTTTTTTTCTTGTCCTTTTTTGGGAGACAAATATCAAAGGCTTTGTGACCAGCTTTTCCACAATTATAGCAGTTGCCCTTGAATTTCTTCTTGTTCTGCTCCTTAGTCAATCTAGAAGACCTCTTACTCTTCTTACTTTTTGGAGCAGTCTCCTCAACGATATTAGCTCCCATAATCGTTGAATTTCCACGAGATTTCTTCTCGACTGTTTTGTTATCATCCTCAATCTTGAAACGAATCACAAGATCTTCCAACTTCATTTCTTTGCGCTTGTACTTAAGATAGTTCTGAATTCTCTCCACGAATGAGGAAACTTTTCAATCATTGCAGCTACTTGAAATACTTCATTCACTACTATACCGTCAACAATAAGGTCGTGAAAAATAAGTTGAAGCTCTAGAACTTGGGTTCCAACGGTTTTGCTGTCTATCTATCATTTTATAGTCTAGAAACTTGGCAACCACAAATTTTTTCAAGCATGCATTTTCAGTCTTGTACTTCTTCTCAAGTGCGTCCCATAATTCGTTCGAATTATTCATAGCACTGTAGAATTTGTACAAGTCATCCTCCAAATTGTTTCCACGCCTCAACAATCATAAACTTCTCATTGTCTGGCATGTCGGTGGCAAGCACTGGAGGGTCTTCACTGGTGAACTTCTGCATACCATATGTGGTGATCCAAAAGAACACCCTTTGCAGCCATCCTTTGAAGTTGGCTCCAGAAAATTTCCCCGATTTTTTGGCCGGTGGTACAACAATTCAGCTTGACGAGGCTATCGTCATTACCGCAACACTCGCAGAAGAATTTTCATTATCAACTGTCATTTCTCATTGTCCACAATAGAAGAGTTCAATTAATGGCAGAAAGTAGAACAGTAAACAGTATTGTAGTTAATGATAAACAGTACGTTTAATAAACAAAAACTGAAGTTTTGTATATACTGTTTCACAATAAAACGATGAAGTTTTTATGTTCTTCAAATCGTTTCTCAATTTTATTACTCCGATGAAGGTTTTATATCTTCAAATCAGAAATTAAAAAATTCAAACGGAGTAGAAAACCATAAAGGTTTAATCTCCAAAGCAGAATATAGATTACCGTATAGTAGTAATTTCCTTAAGATTTTTAGTGAAACTGTAATACTATAAAATATATGAAACAACAAGTTTTCTGAAACAAAAAACAGAAACAGAAAAACAGTAGTATAACAGAAATTTAAATAATCAATAACAGAATCTGAAAATATATTTCGAAATGAAGTCGAGCCCACTGAATGCATGTGTGTCCTTAAGGAAATTATTCCCCTCAAGTACCCAAGGTTTTGGAATATTATCCTCCTAGGATAGAACGACTTAACTCAACAGTGTATTGGTGCCAAAAACTCTGATGAACTTCGAACCACTTACGGGTTGTTTGCTATGCGGACTAAATTATCCTGGGATTATAATCATACTAGTTTATACCACATGAGAGATGGGATAAACTAATCCCACATTGGATGGGATATCCTGTAATAAGTTTGGGATTAAATTTATATCTTATTTGGTTGGCGGTATAAATTTATCCCTGAATAATTATCCTACATCTTATCTCATCTTATACCTCATACCAAACGACTCCTTAATGATTATAAAACACACTGGAAAATTTTCGTGCAGAAGAAGAAGAAGATCAGAAAATTTCGTAAGGAGAGATTCTGCGATGCATATTTATAGCCATTCTCTGGCATTGTTTCTGAAAGGTTTCAAACCTTTCTGAAAGAGTCATGGTTGTTGGAACAGGAGGGAACGATTCCCCTTTAAAATATTCCTGGAAATTAATTTAAAATAATCAAGGAAATTAAAAGAAACGAATTGGGTCGCGTCGGGGGTCGTCGAAACCGAGCGAGCGATATGACGTGAGGATTACTTTCTTTCCAACCTATTTAACACTGAGGGAAGTGCTTTCTCAATATAAACACATTCACTTTTCTTTCCACCACCAATGTGGGACACTTGCTCTTTCCAAAGCAAAGGGGAACTCACTTTGCCTTCACTTTCTTCCCTCCATTTCTCATTCACCAATCTTTTAATCTCAACACTTCTGCCCCTAGATTCATACACAAAAGTGACCAGTAGTCGAGTAAAGACCAAATGTATATAGTTCAAGAAACTTAAACGAAACTCCCATCGCAACTAGCTTCAGCAACACCATCCAACTAAACAACAACAACACAACCCGTGATATCCCACAAGTGAGATTTGAGAAATATAGTGTGTACGTAGACCTTACCCCTACCTTGTGAAGATAAAGAGACTGTTTTAGATAGATCAGAACGATACCAGTAGCAGCATTCACATCTCTAGCAACTAACCTTTTTGAACGCTCCTATTGCTTGAAAATAAGCTAATTCTCTTGACATTTCAACTACTTGACGCCTCTGTAATTGATAGAACTGTTAACCTTAAGCTCATACCAAATACATAAAGATAATAGTAAGACATTTACCATTTGAATATTTAATTAAATAAGGTTAATATTGCCAATCCCTACAGAAAGATAGTTTAGTCATCACATGAAAGATGCAATACCGTAATTATTCTTATTTACCATTTCACCACAAAACTTGAATGGCTTGTCATCACTCAAAAGTAAACATTCAAGTTGACAAAAAAGAAAAAATAAAGTTAACAATCAAAATTTTAGACAGCCAGTAGTCAATGAAGCAACCTGTAAATTGCTGGCCACGTTGTGTGTGTTCAAAGTCAGCTCCTATAGCATGAATATAAAATAAGAGAAATACTCCAACTAGCAGTAGTAAACTAGTAATAACTAGGATTATATTCCTTAAGTTTGCAATTTTGCAATAATCATTTACTTAACGCGATGCGGGAGCATAAACCAGTTCAAAGTTTGATCTATATAAATTGATCACCAAAGTCCACCATAAATTACACCAACATCTTGCATAAATTTTGCTAAAGAAACTTTATACTGAGTGAAAATGGCTGAGTGCACTATATCTTATTTGGTACATCAGCTCTCAACCTTGGTCAATGGTAGACAAAAATTCCTTGAAGGAATTGAACAAGAAATTGTTCATATCAGGGATGAATTTGAAAAGATGAGGAATTTCTCAAGAGTAGCTGATGCTAAAGAAGTAGAAGATGCTGAATTACAAGTTTGGATCAAACAAGTACAAGAACTTGCACATGATGTCCAAGACATTCTTGAAAAACATGTTGTTATGTGCAACAATTTTCAAGAAAAGGTATCATGGCCATGGAAAAAACCTCATCATTCATTAATGTCTGAGAAGTTCTTTGAAGCTCAGAATGATAATCTTTCAATGTTATTGGAAGGCATCAAAGCCCGAATCATCGTCATTTCTGAAGGACATAAAACATTTCTTCAGAAATATGGTGTCACAATAAGTGCTGAGAATAGAAACATTACTACATTGTGTAATAGCTATCAAGAAGTAGTTCTGGTTGATGAAGCAGATCTTGTTGGCATTGAAAATCACAAACCAGTTATTCTTGATTGGTTACTTTCTGATGATCAAGAATGGAATTTGCATTGTGTAGTTGGAACTAGAGGTATAGGGAAAACCACCCTAATCAAGAAAGTATATGATGATGCAGCAGTGAAAAAGCATTTCAATCATACACAGTGGATTGAGATTCCAAGGTTTTCTGATGTTAAGGAGCTAATGAAGAACATGGTTACTCCAAAAAATGACCATAGCCGTCGAGCAATTGAAGCAATGGATGCTAACATGTTGGCAGAGCTCATCCAACAAATCTTTGAGTCATCAAAGTACTTTATTGTCCTTGATGATGTCCCTGATATTGCCACATGGAGGGCTCTCAAATGTGTCTTTCCTATCGAAAATTGTGGCAGCAGGGTAATCATCATATCGCGTTTTGCTGAAATATGCCATACCATTTGTGCAGAAACTGGTGGTGATAGTTATGTTTATAGTTTGACGCCTTTGTCTGAAGAAGAATCTTGGATTCTTTTCTGCAGAAAGGCATTTTCAGGCAGCCTATTATGCCCTTTATCCTTAATGCAAATCTCCAAAGACATCATACAGAAATGCAGAGGTCTGCCACTGGCGATTTTGGTGATTGCTGGTGCTTTGGCTACTAAAGGGAAAAGAAAAGAGGCGTGGGAGTTGTTTCATGGCAACCTTGTTGACAAGTTACAAGGTAGTTATAGTGAAGTCGAGCACATGAAAAGGATACTCAATCTATGTTGTCAAGACTTGCCTTTCTACCTCAAGTCTTGTTTCACATATCTGAGCATAATTCCAGAATTTCATGTCATCGATAAGATGAGACTGATTCGACTGTGGGCAGCAGAAGGACTTGTCCTTGAAAGAGAAGGAAAGGCAATTGCACAAGTTGCTGAAAGCTATCTCAATGAACTTGCAAACAGAAGTTTGATCCAAATTGCTGAAAGGTACTGTGATGGAAGATTAGATTCATTCACCATTCATAACTTGTGGTATGAAATCATTCTTTCCAAGACAGCAGAAAGGGTAACTGCAACTATAACTAATAGTGAAGAAATTTCAAGAAGGCCTCACAAAGTCAGACATCTAGTAATCGCTGATCCATTGGCTAGCGATATACAAGATATTGATCAGTTTAAGCATCTTCACTCTCTAATAATGCTCGGGTCATCAGATTCTGTCTCTAATTCATTCTTGTTGAAGCTGTTAACTGGAAGTTTTAAGCTACTCAAGGTCTTAGACCTAACAGGAGCCCCGTTGGTGAAAATACCAGAACAAGTCTTTGAAATGTTTCATCTCAAGTTTCTAAACTTGAGGAAAACTAAGATAAAACATCTGCCAGGATCAATAGGGAAGCTTGAGAACCTCGAGTTCTTGGACCTAAGAGACACATTGGTAAAAAGGTTACCTGTTGAGATACTAATGCTTCAACATCTTCGCCATATCTTCATTCATCGACGTGGTGCTGGATTTTTGCATGGTTTTAAAGCTCCTAAGAAGATAGGAACACTTGTGTCTTTGGAAATGATGAATTCTATAAACGCCACTACAAGCACTGTGATTGAATTGGGAAACTTAACAAGACTAAGGATGTTATACATCGCGAAGCTGAGAAGAAAACATGGAAGGGATTTTTGTTCTTCCCTTAACAAGTTGATAAATCTTCAACAACTATCTATCTCATCTTATGGGGTGAGTGACATTATTGATTTGCACTATCCCTTTTCTTCTACTCACTCATCCCTTCGAACATTAGTCTTCGAAGGGCGTTTAGAAAGGTTTCCACAATGGGTAACTTCTCTTCAAGCCTTGACCTCAGTTCATTTAAAATGGAGCAAATTATTGGACAATGCACTAGACACTCTTCAAGATTTACCCAAACTTGTAAGACTTGTACTGGACCGAGCCTATGAAGGCGAAGAATTGAGGTTCAGGGCAGGTGGATTCAAGAAACTGAAGGAATTATGTATTTGGCACTCTGAAAAACTGAGACAGATTAAAGTGGAAGAGGGTGCAATGCCTTTACTTGAAGAACTTCAACTGCGCAACTGTAGATTAATGGAGCAGTTGCCCTTCGGGATTGAGAACTTGAGCAAGCTTCAGTATCTTTCGCTGGAAAAAATTTCTGAGAAGTTGTTAGTGACTGTGCAACTTAAGGACAGTCAAAGTGGGGATTACTGGAAAATTGCTCATATTCCTAGACTTCACATAGAAGACTAGTTAATAAGCTGGAATGTAGATAGAAATGAGATGATGTACGAAAAGACAAACGAAGTCTCACTGAAATGTACCATTTTATCTTTGATAATTAAGATTATAACTTTCTCAGGTTATTAATCGTTCAAAACGTTGCTCTTTACTCCTCATTTCCTCATTTTTAGGTATCACATTCTGAACTTTCTCTTGGATCATGAACTCATTTTCTCATACGAGTTTCTTAAAGTGTAAATAGTACTATTTTTACAACTTAACATTCATGTAGAATTCAGCTATCTACATTTGTTTTTCAGACATCTCAGCATATACAACTGAATTGAGCTTGTATAGTTTCCACTCATTTTTCTCTTCTTCCCTGGATTTTTCTACAATCTCCTAAGTTCAAATGGAGGGAAAAAATGCTTCCAGAAAATATCCAAACAACAACTTTGGTAGGTTGAGCAATCATATATATACAAGATCGTGTAGCACAGCTTACTAGTATTCATCCGGCACTGTTTCTGTCCACAAGAAGCCAGATCGATCGTCCATAAAGGAGGCCATATGACATTCCAAATCCTCCATCTTCAGCCAAACTACACAGTAGTAGTAAGTGCACCTGCTGGACATAGATGGAGAGCTAGAAAAATGAAAAAACATTATCAAATTCATCGTTGTTTTAGATGCTGAAGCAATCATCTAACAATGTGAGGTTCATCAAACATATCATAATTAAACTGACTACAAGGGCAGGTATGGAATACCTTATTGCAGGCATGGATTTAGCAAATAATTTTTTTTCTCATCACTCAACAACACTTAACACGTAAGTATTTAGTGGTTATTCTACAAGCTTGTATATCAGCAAATATAGATCATACTACTTCAATTTGAGATGAGAAAATTGTCGCTGGGATACAATAGCAAAATTTGCACAACATGCTTATGTTAATTATTTTAGAGGAGTAATATATTGGAGATTCTTGTGTAAACATTCAAGTTGACAATCAGTGTTCTAGATAGCCCATAGTCTATGAAGTAACCTCCAAATAGCTGGCCACGTTAAGTGTGTTCAAAGCCAGCTCATATAGCATGAATATATTATGAGAGAGATAGGCAAGTCTTGATACAAAATTGTGGTTGATGCACCACCTTTTATAAGGATTACATGAAGCAGTTGTTGACATCTACTTGGAAACGAAGAGCTTGAAGAGTAATCCGATTTGTTTTCTTGGAAAAATGGCATTAAAAAAAACATGGGAGAAGTAAGAATCCTTGTTCAAGTTATGCGACAAAAAAGAGTTTGTTTCCTTTCCTCCAACAAGTATTAGTGAACTAGTAATAACTAGGATAGTATTTCTTAAGCTTGCAATTTGCAATAATCAATTAATAATACGGTTCTAGAGCATAAACCAGTTCAAAATTTGATCTATATAAATTGATCACCAAGGTCCACCCTAGGTTATACGGACATCTTGCATAAACTCGCTGAAGAAACTATATACTGAGTGAAAAAAATGGCAGAGCGTGCTATAACTTATTTGGTACATCAGCTTTCAACCTTGCTCAATGGTGGACAAAAATTTCTTGAAGGAATTCAAGAAGAAATTGTTCATATAAGGGATGAATTTGAAATGATGAGGACTTTCTCAAGAGTAGCTGATGCTAAAGAAGAAGAAGATGCTGAATTACAAGTATGGATCAAACAAGTACAAGAACTTGCACATGATGTCCAAGACATTCTTGAAAAACATGTTGTTATGTGCAACAATTTTCAAGAAAAGGGATCATGGCCATGGAAAAAATCCCATCTTTCATTGTCGGAGAAGTTATTTGAAGCTCACATGATAATCTTTCAATGTTATTGGAAGGCATCAAAGTCCGTACTGTCATCATTTCTGAAGGACATGTAACATTTCTTCAGAAATATGGTGTTACAATAAGTGCTGAGAGTAGCAACATTAATAAATGGTGTGATAACCATGAAGAAGTAGTTCTTCATGATGATGCAGATCTTTTAGGCATTGAAAATCATAAGTCAATGCTGCTTGATTTGGTTCTTTCTGATGATCCAGAATGGAAATTGCAGTGTATAGTTGGAAGTAGAGGTATAGGGAAAACTACCCTAGTCAAGAAAGTCTATGATGATGCAGCAGCGAAAAAGCATTTCAATCATACACTGTGGCTTGAGATTCCAAGGGTTCCTAATGTTAAGGAGCTAATGAAGAACATGATTACTATAAACAATGACCATTCCCGTCGAGTCATTGAAGCCATGGACACTAACATGTTGGCACAGTTCATCCGACAACTCATTGAGTCATCAAGGTACTTTATTGTCTTTGATGATGTCCCTGACTTTGGTATATGGAGGGCTCTCAAATGTACATTTCCTATTGAAAACTGTGGCAGTAGGGTCATCATCATATCGCGGTTTCCTGAACTATGCCATAACATTTGTGTGGAAACTGGCGGTGATAGTCATGTTTATAGTTTGAATTTGTCTGAAGAAGAATCTTGGATTCTTTTCTGCAGAAAGGTATTTTCAGGCAGCATACTATGTCCTCCACCCTTGACGCAAATCTCCAAAGACATCGTAGAAAAATGCAACGGTTTTCCACTGGCGATTTTGGTGATTGCTGGTGCACTGGCTACCAAAGGGAACTACACAGAGGCATGGAGTTGTTTCACGGCAGCCTTATTGACAAGCTACAAGGTAGTTATAGTGAAGTCGAGCACATGAAAAGGATACTCAATCTATGTTATCAAGACTTGTCTTTCTATCTCAAGTCTTGTTTCACATATCTGAGCATAATTCCAATAGATCATGTAATCGATACGATGAGACTTATTCGACTGTGGGCAGCAGAAGGACTTGTCCTTGAAAGAGAAGAAAAGGCAATTGCACAAGTTGCTGAAAGCTATCTCAATGAACTTGCAAACAGAAGCTTGATCCAAGTTGCTAGAAAGTATCCTGATGGAAGGTTAGAGTCATTCAGAATACATAACTTGTGGTATGAATTCATTCTTTCCAAGTCAAGAGAAAGGAATCACAAGGTCAGACAGCTAGTAATCCGTGATCATTTGTCTAGTGATATACAAGACATTGATCAGTTTAAGCATCTTCGCACTCTAATAACGCTCGGATCATCAGCTTCTGTCTCTAGTTCATTATTGTTGAAGCTGTTATCTGGCAGTTTTAAGCTGCTCAAGGTCTTAGACTTACAAGGAGCCCCATTAGTGAAAATCCCAGAAGAAGTCTTTGAATTGATTCATCTCAGGTGTCTAAACTTGAGGAGCACTAAGATAAAACATATGCCAGGATCAATAGGGAAGCTTGAGAACCTTGAGTTTTTGGACCTAAGGGAGACATCGGTAAACAAATTGCCCGATGAGATACTAAAGCTTCAACATCTTCGCCATATCTTCAGTAATCGTTTTGCTGCTGGTTATATACATGGTTTTGAAGCTCCTACGAAGATAGGGACTCTTGTGTCTTTAGAAATGGTGAATCGTATAAATGCCACTAAAAGCACAGTGATTGAATTGGGAAAGTTAACAAGACTAAGAATGTTGTACATCGCGAAGCTGAGAAGGAAACATGGAAGGGATCTTTGTTCTTCCCTTGACAAGCTGATAAATCTTCAACAACTAACTATCTCATCTTTTGGGGTGGGTGACATAATTGACTTGCACTATCCCCTATATTCTACACACTCATCCCTTCGAACATTAGTCTTTGAAGGGCGTTTGGAGAGGTTTCCCCAATGGGTAACATCTCTTCAAGCCTTAGCCATTGTTTTTTTAAGAGGGAGCAAGTTAATGGACAATGCACTAGAAACTCTTCAAGATTTGCCCAACCTTGTCAAACTCGTGCTAGACCCAGCCTTCGAAGGAGAAGAATTGAGGTTCGGGGCAGGTAGATTCAAGAAGCTGAAGATATTATGCATTTGGCACTCTACAAAGTTGAGACAGATGAAAGTGGAAGAGGGTGCAATGCCTTTTCTTGAAGAGCTTCAACTGTGCAACTGTGGATTAATGGAGGATTTGCCCTTTGGGATTGAGCATTTGAGGAAGCTTGATTATCTTTTGCTGGAAGAAATTTCTGAAAAGCTGTTAATGACTGTGCAGCTTAAGGACAGTCAAAGAGGGGATTACTGGAAAATTGCTCATATTCCTAGAGTTCATGTGAAAGTGTTGTAAGGTAGATAACAATGGGATGATGCAAGAAAAGAGAAACAAAGTTGATTATTCAGATTATACCAATGTAAGATAATTAGTAGTTCTAAATGTTACTTTTTACTCCTTACTTTCTCATTCTGGACTTTCAGTTGTATCATGAATGTACTTTTCCCTTGTGATTTTCATTAATCAAATGAACAACCTGTTGTCAATCGGAGGCAGAGGCGGACCCAGGATTTGATAATGGCAAGGGCGCCACTGTCGAATAAATGTTTGAGCAAATGCTAGAGTTGGAACCGAACTCAGGCAGCGCACCACCAGTCAATTTGTGCCCCCAAATCAACTAATGCAGCTGCCTAAGATTTGAATCTTAGGATGTCAAATCAAAATATATACTTGTTATTTAGGATATATACACATATATACATTTATTTTTTTCGAAGTTACCGGGAGCCGGCGACCCATGTGCCTCTGGCTGTCACAACTCTACATTATACCACTTTTACAACTAAGATTCATGTACCAGTCATCTGTCATTAACGGGTCTACAAGCTAAATCATCAACATGGCTAACAAATAATTCAACAAAATGAACACTCCAGTTGACAAGAGGTATTTTTAGGCAGCCAGTAATTGACCGAATCAACTGCCTAATTGCTTGTCATGTTCAGTGTGTTAAAAGTCAGATCATATAGCATGAATTTAAAAAAGATAAATACTCCAACTAGTAGCAGTATAACTAAAAAATATACTACAATAAAGTAAGATTATAAATAAAAAACTAGTAGTAACTGGTAAAATGTTTCTTAACTTGCTATTTGGAATAATCATTTGTGAAACGCAGTTCTAGTACCTAAACTGATTCAAAGTCTGATATATATATAAAATTGATCAGGCAAGTCCAATGTCAATTACATCAAATATCTTCCAAAAATTCCCAAAGTTGACAATCGATGTCTCTGTACTGCCATAGTCAACTGTGCCAAATTGCTTGCCACGTTAAGTGTATTCAAAGTCAGCTCATAGAGCATGAATTAAAAAAAAAAAAGGAAAGATCTTCCAACTAGTAGTAGTAAACTGATACTAATAACTAGGATAATGTTTCGTAAGCTTGCAAATTACAATAATCAGTTGCATAACGCGGTCATATTCCCTAACCAGTTCAAACTTTGATCCATATAAATTGATCACCAAAGTCCACCATAAGTTATACCAACTTCTTGCATAAATTTGCTAAAGAAACTATATACTGTGTGAAAAAATGGCAGAGAGTGCTATATCTTATTTGGTATATCAGCTTTCAGCCTGGCTCCGCGATGGACAAAAATGTTATGAAGGAATTGAACAAGAAATTGTTCATATCAGGGATGCATTTGAACATATGAGGGCTTTCTCAAGAGTAGCTGATGCTAAAGAAGAAGAAGATGCTGATTTACAAATATGGATCAAACAAGTACAAGACCTTGCACATGATGTCCAAGACATTCTTGAAAAACATGTTGTCATGTGCAACAGTTTTCAAGAAAAGGTATCATGGCCATGGAAAAAACCCCATCATTCATTAATGTCTAAAAAGTTATTTGAAGCTCAGAATGATAATCTTCAAGTAATGTTGGAAGGTGTTAGGGCCCGAATCATTGTCATTTCTGAAGGACATAAAACATTTCTTCAGAAATATGGCGTTACAATAAGTCCTAAAAGTAGCAACATCTCATGGCGTAATAACCATGAAGAAGTAATTCTTGATGATGATGCAGATCTTGTAGGTGTTGAAAATCATAAATCAATGCTTCTTGATTGGTTACTTTCTGATGTTCAAGAATGGAAATTGCTTTCTATAGTTGGAACTAGAGGTATAGGGAAAACTGCCCTAGTCAAGAAAATCTTTGATGATGCAGCAGTGAAAAAGAATTTCAATCAAACTATATGGATTGAGATTCCAAAGTTTTCTAATGTTACGGACATGTTGTTGAGCATGGTTAATCTAAACGATGACAGTACCCGTCGAGCAATTGAAACCATGAATGGTAACATGTTGGCACAGTCCCTTCAACAAGCCTTTGAGACATTGAGGTGCTTTTTTGTCCTTGATGATGTCCCTGATATTGACACATGGAGGACTCTCAAATATTTATTTCCTAGCAAAAGCCGTGGCAGCAGGGTTATCATCATATCGCGTTTTGCTGAAATATGCCATACCGTTTGTGCTGAAACTGGTGGTGATAGTCATGTTTATAGTTGGAAGCCTTTGTCTGAAGAAGAATCTTGGATTCTTTTCTGCAGAAAGGTATTCTCAGGTCGCCTGTTATGTCCTCCATGTTTGATGCAAATCTCCAAAGACATCATAGAAAAATGCAACGGTTTGCCTCTGGCAATTTTGTTGATTGCTGGTGCATTGGCTACTAAAGGGAACAAAACAGAGGCGTGGGAGTTGTTTCATGGCAACCTCGTTGACAAGTTACAAGGCAGTTATAGTGAAGTCGAGCACATGAAAAGGATACTCAATCTATGTTATCAAGACTTGCCTTTCTATCTCAAGTCTTGTTTCATATATCTGAGCATAATTCCAAAAGATCATGTCATTAATAAGAAGAGACTGCTTCGACTATGGGCAGCAGAAGGACTTGTCCTTGAAAGAGAAGGAAAGGGAATTGCACAAGTTGCTGAAAGCTATCTCAATGAACTTGCAAACAGAAGCTTGATCCAAGTTACCAAAAAGTACCCTGATAAATGGTTACAATCATTCAGCATCCATAGCATGTGGTATGAAACCATCCTTTCTAAGTCCGGGGAAAGGGCCGTTACAACTATAACTAATGGGGAAGGAACAAAAAGACCTCACAAAGTCAGACATCTAGTAATCGCTGATGAATTGGCTAATGATATACAAGATGTTGATCGGTTTAAGCATCTTCACTCTCTGATAACATTCAGGTCATCAGATTCTGTCACTAATTCATTCTTGTTGAAGCTGTTATGTGGCAGTTTCAAGCTACTCAAGATCTTAGACTTAACAGGAGCCCCATTGGTGAACGTACCAGAAGAAGTCTTTGAATTAATACATCTCAAGTTTTTGAACTTGAGGAACACTAAGATAAAACATCTGCCAGGATCAATACGGAAGCTTGAGAATCTCGAGTTTTTGGACCTAAGGGACACATTGGTAAGCAAATTGCCTGATGAGATTCTAAGGCTTCAACATCTTCGCCATGTCTTCATTTATCGATGGGGTGCTGATTTTTTACATGGTTTCAAAGCTCCTAAGAACATAGGGACCCTTGTCTCCTTAGAAATGGTGAATCTTATAAATGCTACTGCAAGCACCGTGATTGAACTGGGAAAGTTAACAAGACTACAAGTATTAGAAATCGCGGAACTGAGAAGAAAACATGGAAGGGATCTTTGTTCTTCCCTTGACAAGTTGATAAATCTTCAACAATTATCAATCTCATCTTATGGGGTAAGTGACATTATTGATTTACACTATCCCCTTTCTTCTACACACACATCCCTCCGAATATTACTCTTCGAAGGGCGTCTAGAGAGGTTTCCACAATGGGTAACATCTCTTCAAGCCTTAGCCACAATTCATCTAAAATGGAGCAAGTTAGTGGACAATGCACTAGACAGTCTTCAAGATTTGCCCAACCTTGTAAAACTAGTGATAGACCGGGCCTATGAAGGCAAAGAATTGAGGTTCAGGGCAGGTGGATTCAAGAAACTGAAAGACTTACGTATTCTGCACTCTACAAAACTGAGACAGATTAAAGTGGAAGAAGGGGCAATGACTTCTCTTTATGAGCTTCAATTGCGCAACTGTGGATTAATGGAGGAGTTGCCCTTTGGGATTGAACATTTGAGCACACTTCAGTATCTTTCCCTGGAACAAATGTCTGAGAAGTTGTTAATGACCGTGCAGCCTAAGGACAGTCAAAGTGGGGATTACTGGAAAATTACTCATATTCACGGACTTCATATAGCATAGAAGACTTGGAGAAAAGCTGAAAGGTATTACTTCTTATTTCTTATTTTTGAGTTTCTCATTTTGAACTTCCTGCTCTCATAACTGTAATAATACGATTAAGATTCATGTACCATTCAGTTATCTACATTTCTTTTTCAGTCATATTTGTATAGCTGCACACATTTCTTTCTTTCTTCACTAGATTTCTAAAATCTCCTAGTTCAAATGGGGAAAAATGCTCCACAAGACATCCAAGCAATAACTTTTGTAGACTGAGCTACCAAATAATTTGCACATAAAAAACAAAATGTCTGATAATTTCAGAAGCTCCTTTTCCTTGGTTTAGGAGTATGTATTTACCATATAATAATTCATATTCATCTTTCTTTTTAAGATTCTGAAGGATTCAAAAGAGATAATACACTTCCTATTTCGAAGCTCATGCAGTTTCACGCGATTATTGGCAAAAACAAACCACTAAACCAAAGAGGATACAGAACTCGCGTGAGTTGGTAGGTAAAAAGGGCCATAGAAAAGGACGGCCAGTTCTTTAAAAGGTGGTGACATAAACATCAAAAGGGCAGGGCAGCCTGGTGCACTAAGTTCCTGCTGTGCGCGACGTCCGGGGAAGGGCCGGACCATAAGGGTCTATTGTATGCAGTCTTACCCTGCATTTCTGCAAGAGGCTGTTTCCACGGCTCGAACCATGGTGCACCGTAACCACTATATTTGACATAAACATCAAATATATACAAAACCGCGGTGCATACCTTATCTAGTATTTGCTCACACCAGGAGGAAAGAACTGATCCAGCATATGCTACACCTTACGATCTCACAAGTCCTTTACAAGGAGGATTTGGTCCCGACCAGCCTTAACTAAGTACAAGTCATTTGTTTGGAAAAGTTCTTCTAAGTTTTCAGCCTGTAACCACTCTTAGAATAAAATGAAGAGTTGCAAACTGCAGAGAGAAACCGATTAGTAACAAGACATTGTTAAATTTGCATTATCTTTGATTACCAATCTGAATAAGGAAGTCTCACCTACATTCAGCTTTATTCCAAGTGAAATTAAGTCTTTTAACAACAAAAGAAATCCTCTTTGTTGTAAAAACAAACGAAACACTAAACAGCAATTATCAGGCCAAAATCTTAACCAATGACAAGGCTAAGAAATAATTCAACATAGGAATACTCCTCAACGAGCTATGTTGTGCGGACTATCCAAAATGTAGCCGCACCCGTATCGGATCCTTCAAAAATACACTAATTTTGGAGGATTCGACACGTATCTGGCCACATTTTCGGAGAGTCCGAGCAACATAGTCAACAAGCAAGACATGACATCTTTCACAAAATACATCTGATCTTTTAGATGAAAAGAGACATTACTGTAATGCATTTTGCCACTATGGCTGATACCATATAATTCTGCTGCATACCATTATACTATACTTCTGACCACAAAGAATATAGAATTGATTGCTCCACGTTAGACATCTCCTGCTTCATTTTTTTAATTGCTCCGGACTAACAAAAAGGTTTTAATATGAAGAGTCTGGTGTAAACATTTGAGCTGACAATCGGTATTTTTGACAGCCCGTAGTCGACTGAATAAGTGCCAAATTGCTTGCCACGTTCAGTGTGTTGAAAGTCAGATCATATAGCATGAATTTAGAAAAGAGAAATACTTCGATCAGTAGTAGTAAACTAGTAATAACTAAAAGATAATATACAACAACAACAACAACATGCCCAGTATTATTCCACAGCGTGAGGTCTGGGCAGTGTTTTGTAAAGCGTTAAGCGCAAAAAAGCGACAAGGCCTCATTAAAATGTTTCAATTCTTAAATCAAGAAGCACATAATAGATACTAAAATTAGATAGTGAATAATCCTCAAAAGCCATAACATATTAAGCAAACAAATGCAAAACAAAATCACAAAAGTAGCAACATCCTATTCTTCAACAAGATCTCCAAACTCTTGAAGTGTCATCATGTCCGAGTTATTATATTGGTCATCTTCTTCTTCTTCATCGGAGGCTTCATTAATTACGGTTCTACTTGTACATGTACTTGTAGATACTCTTTCTTTGCTCCTTGAAGAACTTCCCCTAAAACCATAAACATTCTCTTCAACTCCACTTGCCATAGCAACATGACCAAAAGTGAGACCTTCTCCTTCAAACACTTCTTCTTCTTCATGATTTTCAGGGGCTCCGGTTAACCATTCATTTGCTTCATCAATGTTATCCAATAAAATTGGATCAATGCTATTGCGAGATTTGGAACGACAAGCCAATGTTCTATTATATTTTACGAACACGAGATCATTGAGTTTCTTTAGCTCAAGCTTGTTCCTCTTCTTAGTATGAATCTACATAATAAGATGTAGAAAGTAATTAAAAGGAGTACTTAGGACAATTTAGTTAAACTTTAATTTAGTAATAATGTAATATAGATTCTCACATGTTCATAAACACTCCAATTTCTTTCGCATCCGGATGAGCTACAAGTTAAGCTTTGAACTCTAATAGCAAATTGTTGCGAGGTTGGAACTTCATAACCAAATTGCATCCACCATTCAACTGTAGAAGTATTATTTTAGAAGTTAATAACTTAAAAGTTAAAGCTCTAAAGAGTAAAACAACTGAAAAAACTTTCTCACCTGGTGCCAATTTGGTTCTGCCTCTAATGGCGAAGGTAATCCAAGAATGCCATCGGCTTGCATAACACACCAAGTTCGAATCCTATTTTGTCTTGCATCGCTTCATCTGGCACCAACTTCGCAACACATGCATGATACCCCTTCCACACGTCTAAATCTAAAGTCTTGTTCTCATTGTTTGTGCAAAACAATCCGGGGTTCAAAATATGCCCTGCTGCATGTGAAGGTTGATGAAGCTGACCATCCCATCTTTTATCAATGATTTCAAAAACTCTCTCATATTTCCTCCTATCATGATCAAATTCCTTCTCAATAGCTTCTTTAGCCCTATCCATGGCTTCATAAATGTACCCCATTGGTGGTTTTCTCTCCCCATCCACCAACCGAAGTACAGTAACCAAAGGATTACCAACTTTAAGTGATTGAACAGTGTCATTCCAAAAATATGGACCAATAACAAATCTCGCAACTTCTTTCCCAAGAGCTTCCTTTGCATAGATACTCTCACTCCATCCGGTTGACATGAACAAGGTTCGCAAATTTTTCTTTTGCAGGTAAAAGCTATGCAAGGTCAAGATAGCTGTTGCGAATCTTGTCTTAGCCGGTTTCACCAAACTTCTTTGGTTTGTGTATCTCCTCATCATGTTCAACAACAACGGTCATTGAATAATGTAAGAATGTATCTTGACCGCCTTAGCAAAAATTGTAGGAAATCAAATTTCATAGTTATAAGCAATTAACATGAAGGTTAAAAACTTAAAATAGAAAATAAGAATCACTTGTTCACTTGTAGAATATGGGTCTAACTTGAAAATTTCACCAAACATCAAGTTGATACAATGTGCGGCACAAGGAGTCCAATAAATATTTGGGAAAACTCCTTTCAACATGTCACCCGCTTTTTTGTTCTCACTTGCGTTATCAGTAACAACTTGAACCACATTTTCCAGTCCAAATTTCAATATTGTGTTCTCAAACAAGTTGACCATTTTATTGGAATCGGTTGAAGAGTCACTAGAATCATAAGATTCAAGAAACACACGACCTCTCGGAGAATTCACCAAAACATTAATGACCATCTTTCCATTTTTTGCAGTCCATTTGTCCATCATAATGGAACAACCATAAATTTTTCATTGCGCCTTATGCTCCTCGACAATCTTGTTTGTCTTCTCCACCTCTTTTATTAGACAAGGAACTCTTACTTCGTGATAAGTAGAGGGCTTCATTCCCGGGTCATATTGGCCTACGGCCTCAATGAATTCACCAAAACTATCGGTGTAATTCACACAATTAAAAGGGAGCCCCACATCATACATCCACCTAGCAAAAGCATCTACAGCACGCTCCCTTAAACTCTTCCTACAAGACTCTAAGTCAATAGCTTCACCCTTTCCCTTTTCATTTGGTTTTTGTGAGAAAAAAAAATTAAGAGGACCTTTCATATTGCTACAGGCGGTGGATGATCCACTTCCACTTGTTGAATTCTTTCTTTGAGATTTAGAGGGAGGTGGCCTCATTATATCATTGACTTCAAGGTCATCATCATCCATTTGACTATGTTCATCAAGATTAAACATAGATGCTTCATGACTCATTGAATTTTTTAACTCATTTTTTTTCTCAATATACTCTCTAATTTCTTTCTTAATAGTATCCGGAACACTTGGACAATCTTTGAAATCTCTAAAACCACCGTTAGATGTCTCTTGTGACGATGTATTCCACCGTTATAAATTTTTTGACAAAAGATACATTGCATTCTTGTGTTACCATTGCCAACTGCAACTTCATACGCCCAAGCTGGATCTTTTTTTTGGCTTGATGCCATTGAATAACAAGATTGAATTTACTACAATCAACAACCAAAAAAAATAACAATTAATTATAGGGCAGAAAATAGGGACATCCAGTGAAAACAGACCAGAAAAAAACAGAGACCAGAAAACAGAGCACAAGGAGTCGAACCAGAGAAATATGGCAGAAGGAATCGAACTAGAAGAAATAGGGCAAAAGAGAAAAAAGGTGTCGCAGTCTCGCAGAGAACTAGAGAAGAAGAAGAAAAAGAAGAAGAAGAAGAAGAAGAAGAAGAAGAAAAGAAGAAGAAGAAGAAGAAGAAGAAACTTACTTGGAGAAGAAGCCTTCACGTTGCTGCTGGAGTTGGAGAAGAAGCGTAACAGATGCCTTCGACTCCTTTTTTCTCTTTTGCCTTCGTCTATTTCCCAATTTTTTTATAAAAAAAACCTAATAGATGTTGCTCTGTCGTTTAAGCATGCTTTTCCTCGCTTTATTCACTGCGTCGCCTCTCGCTTAAGCGAGAAAAGCATGCATTTTTTCTATGCGAGCCGCTTTTCTGCCATAAAAGCGCTGGGGGTGCGCTGCGCTTCGCTTCAGCGCTTAAAGCGAGAAGCAAGAAGCGATCGCTTTTAACAACACTGGGTCTGGGGAGTGTTGCGATATACTATTAACCATGCGGTTTAGACATTGTATTTTATTTAATTCTTTATTTAATTTATTCAATTCAATAAAGTACATTTTTAAATAGATCATTTGTTACATGTGTGTCCTCTTAGTTACGGTTAAGGGTATGATTTGCCCTTCTACTATCATAAATAGGCCTTATTTATCCCCTGTTTGAGTTTCTTATCAAAAATATCCCCACCGTTATACTTTTGTTGCACATTTACCCCTCACCCATTAAAAACACCCTACCAGATTTTTAAGGGGCATGTGGCATCATTTGATTGGACCAGACAACCCGTCCCATTATTTTAATTAAAACTCGCCCGAACCAAGTAATTAAAACCCGCCCGACCCATTCTTTTTATTAACCTAGACCCATATTGGGAGAACAGAACAAGAAAATGAAGATATTAACCAGGATGTAGCCACAAGCGCATTGGATGATCGTTGGTTCTTGTTCAAACCATTGTCACTGTTTTCTTGGTTTGGAGAATGAATTTTTATCTTCATCTTTGTTTGGTTCTTGTGGGAACTCGCCTTGCCTTTTTCGAAGGACTTTCATTTTCATTGCCAAATTCATCTTCACTGTTGACAATTTTCTTAGAATGACTTTTCCTTCTGTTTGAAGGACTTTTACTTAAACAATAAAATTCTTTTCCCTTTTCATTTAAAGTGGCCACCGGAAGTTGCATTCTCTTTTCCCTTGGACAATACTGCATTATGATATCAACAGCCTCCTGATTTCCCACCTAAACAACAACATAACCAAATGAATTCAGATGAATGATCATGATAATGTATACTACTAGATGCTTTCTCTTCTAACCTCATCCAAAGACCATCAGAAGCTAAAATAAGGCATTCCATATCTGGTGCCAAAATGAGTGTTTTGGTTTCAGGCTCAGCTTGTACTCAATCCTTCAAATGAGCATCTCCAATGTTGCTAGATATAGAGAGAACGTCATGTACTCTCCAACCTCCTACTGTGAAGTTCAACATATCCTCCCCGCAATCAATAAACTTGTTATAATCGACAACTTCTCTCTTTAATTTCAACTAATATCAAGAAAATGAAGATATTTCTTGTTCAGTTCTCGCAAGATGGGTCTAGGTTAATTAAAAGAATGGGGCGGGCGGGTTTTAATTACTTGGGTCGGGCAGGTTTTAATTAAAATAATGGGGCGGTACGTCTGGTCCAATTAAATAATGCCACGTGCCCCTTAAAAATCTGGTAGGGTATTTTTAACGGGTGAGGGGAAAATGTGCAATAAAAGCATAACGGTAGGGATATTTTTTATAAGAAACTCAAATGGGGGATAAATAAGGCTTATTTATGATAGTAGAAGGGCAAATCAGACCCTTAACCGTTTTGTTATGTAGTAGACAATTTAGTATATGGAGTCTTAGCTCATGCACAGAAGATTAAATTATCGGTTCACATAATTAATAAACTATGTTCACAATCGAAGATATTATTGGACAAAATATCTTGATGATTGTAGCACAAGATTATAGTATAATTTATCTTGATTATGGGAGTGGTTTTACTCCAACTTCTTGTGCTAGTATACTTAGGGTATATTAAACGGACCAAGTAGAGAAAAGATATTTTTGCACTGAATATATAGATATATATATATATATATATATATATATATATATATATATATAACATTTTCTCTAATTCATTAAAATGAGCTTATACTCCTAATCTTGATATAATTATTATGATCAATTTGTTTATTGTTTTGATTTATCAAAAGGTACAACTCTATTCAGAGTTAATATATGCCTAATAGATTGGACAATAATGAATAAAATTTGTGAAATAATAATTAATTGATAGAATCCATGACTCGATTTTGAGTTTAACGATACTCATTTATGTAAGTTTATAAGTTTTCATGTGAAAACCCAGCCGGTGGATTTGGTATCCGTCACATGAAATAGTTTAAGAGGGATTATAAAGGATTTAATTAGTTGATTAAATTAAATTTTCAGTGATTTAATTTAATTAATTGGTATTTAGAATCTTAACATGGGGAGTTAAAATAAGCATTAGTGAATTTTCGAAATTCGTATCGAGGAGTTCAATTACAGTTTTTTAGTAGAATAAACTGTAATTAATTATAGTAAGAATTAATTCATGCTAAATTCTGAATTAATACTATTATTAGTAGCCTCTTATTATTTTTGTGTTCCCTGCTATACCTAGTAAAAACCTGGACTGACTTGGGTAAAAAGTGACTTGAGAGAAAAGTCATTCTCTTGATAGAGGGGTAGCCTCGCCACAGTCAACGACTGAGGAAAGCCGGTCTGTGGCAGTCAACAAGAAGCACTTGTCATAGGAGCGAACCCTACCCTCTTCAGTAAAACGGTGTGCAAGTAGAATCCAACACATTTTTAGGAGCTTTTTTTTGGCTAAAAACAAGTCTACTTAAGGAAGACTATTTTACCCAATAACTCACCTTTTAGAGTTGTATTGTTCTTGCCCACTCAAAGAAATTTTGTCCAAGGTCTTACTAGGACCATAGCAGAAGACTGCAGCTCTGAATTCTTGTTGCGTGGAGGATTTGTGCAACGATTTCAAGAGGCTAGTGCTTTCTAATCTCATAGTTGTATCATTGTCTAGTTTACATGTTTTTGATGCCTGAATTGTTTACTTGCTTCCACTGCGCATGTTCTAACAATTGGTATCAGACACCGTCTTACATCTAACTAGATAATGTAATACAGCATGAACAGATAAATATTAAAACGTGTTGTTAATGATACATGTTTGGCATGATTATTCTATGTCAAAAACGTGATTGTTTTATTAGTATTTTAATTCTGTTATTATGGATTAATATACATATGCATGAAAAGTGGCGTTATATTTAATGGCAATTTGTTCAATTACGTTTTTTGTTGAATAATGTGATTGTTTTCAAGAGAGAGTTCAAGCGTGACTGTTTTTCCCATAATCAACAGTGACTGTTCAAACGTAATTGTTTTTCATCATTAAGTTTATGGATTAGCAGTGATGTTTTAATAAAAACATGGTTGTTTAAATGATATTAGTTCTGAAATTATGAATTAATACATGTAATTATGAACAGTGGCATTTTTTAAATAAACGGGTGAAGAACTTTTTTTTTACAATTCTATTCGAACACAGTTGTTATTAAATAATAATAAAAAATATTATTTTGAGTTCTGAAATCATGATTTGACATACATAAGTATATTATGTGATTTGAACCAGTCAAAATAATTAAAACCCTTAAAACACCAAAAAACAGAATTCTACAAATAGGTAATGAATTTAGAATTCTGAAATTCTGTTGAACTCTGATTGACCTCAAATTTGGTAGTTTTATCAGAAACGGCCCAGTGAGCAATACACATGAGCTCTTCTCATGATGTATGTCATTATTTGGGCATTCGGGGTCGTTTAGATGGATTTTTGGCCATTTTTCTATTTTCTAGAAAATAATTTTTTTTAAATATATTTTTTTTAAAGAAATCAGTGATGGTAGGGCTCAATTCTCATGGTTTCCAATCATCTTTTACAGTAATATAATGAATTTATATGTTGACATAGGTCTTCTTCCACATCGGATAAGTTCATTATAGATGGTTACTGTACTTTTGCCTCTAGTTATTTGATTACTTGTATTAACTCTCCACCTGAGTTACATGATTCAATGAAACTAGAGTTTGTAAAAGTGATATTTATCTATCTTAAATTAACAGTTTAATCTCCATCTGAGTTGGTCTTGTTTTAATTTATGGGGTAAATATCTTACATAACTCATATATTTTGCATGAATAGTTAAGTTTCTCTAATGAATCTAACTGTTCAATGAGCATGGTTATATGTGTAATGTGTTGTTTGTTGAATTTAATTATTCTAAATACTTAACTAATGATCTATTTAATGTGAATATCTCTCATATTAACCATGTCTTCATTCAACCCACTTACCTCAATTTTGAACCAAAACAAGTTAGTAGGACCGAATTATGTCGACTAGAAAAGAAACTTTGATATTGTCCTAACTGCTAAAGGTTACAAATTTGTGATCACCGATGAATGCCCAGAAAAACCTGAAAATTCTACTGATGATCAGGTTAAGGCTTATGACAAATGGGTCAAGGCTGATGAGATGGTGCGATGTTACATTCTTGCCTCTATGGCGAATGTTTTGCAACATCAGCATCAGTCGATGGGGTCTGTTTATGACATGCTCGAAAGTCTCAAAGAGATGTTTGGTGAGCAAAATCGTGCGGCTAAGCAGACAGCCGTGAAAGCCCTTTTGAACACCAAGATGGCTGAAGGATCATCGGTCAGGGACCATGTTCTGAAGATGATGAGTCTTCTGAATGAACTGGAGGTCCATGGAGCTGTGATTGATAAGGAATCTCAAGTTGAGATGGTCATGCAGACTCTGCCTGACAGGTTTCAATAATTTCACTTGAACTATAATATGAACAAAATGGATTTGTCACTGGCTAAATTGTTGAATGAGCTGCAAGCGAAGGAATCTATTATCAAACATCAAGCTCCAGTTGTGGCACTCAATGTTGAGAAAGCTTCGGTTTCTAAGTCGAAAGGCAGTAAGAAAAATAAGAAGGCTCAAAAGGTCTTGGCAGCAATCTAGGCATCACAAAAAGCAATGCCCTGTCTATCTGGAAAAGTTGAATAAGCAAGGTAATTCAAATTTAAATGTCGTTGAAACTTGTTTAGCGGTTGTCTCTACCATATTTTGGTGTGTAGATTCAGGAGCCACTAATCATATATGTACTACTTTGCAGGGGTTTCAGGAAATGCGACGGCTAAGTGAGAATGAAGTTTGCGTTTTTCAAGCCAATAGCGAGCCAGCACCGGTTTTAGCACTAAGAGATATTAGAGTTTCGTTTAGTAGTGATAGAGTTTTAATTTTGAAAGATGTTCTCTATGTACCTTCTATTAGAAGGAATTTGATTTCGGTTTCGAAAATAATGGATGATGGTTATAATGTTTATGTTGCTAATAACTCTGATGTTATTAAGTTTAATAAACGTTTTATCTACACTGCTGCTAGAGTACATGATATTTTTGTTCTTGATATATGTCCTCCTCATGTGCTACAACAACCAAAAGAATTAAATAACATTAATCTGCCACATAAAAGAAAACGTATTTCTGAATTGAGCCAAACTTATTTACGGCACTTACGTCTAGGTCATATAAATCTAAATAGGATTTCGAGATTGGTCTCTGATGGAACTTTGAGTTCATTGAAAGTGGAGTCACTGCCAACATGCGAAGCCTGTTTAGAAGGTAAAATGACCAAGAGACATGTTCCCTCAAAAGGAAGTAAAGTTAGCGATTTCATTTTGATTTGTGTGACCCTATGAATATACAAGCAAGAGGTGATTTTGAGTATTTTGTGACTTTCACAGATGATTACTCAAAATACGGATACATTTATCTGTTGCATCGTAAGTCTGAATGCTTTGAGAAATTCAAAGAATTTAAGACGGAAACGGAGAAACGACATGATAAATATATCAAAACGTTGCGATCTGATCGTGGTGGTGAATACCTCTCTGCGGAATTCATTAAATACTTATCAAATTCTGGAATTACATCTCAATTATCTGCTCCAAGAACACCACAACAAAATGGTGTGGCAGAAAGAAGAAATAGGACCTTATGGAAATGGTTAGATCAATGTTAAGTTATTCCGGTTTTCCTTCTTCCTTTTGGAGATATGCTTTAGAAATATAAATTGGAATTGTGGACTAGGCGCTAGACAATTTTACGGCACATTCGGGTTTGGGGTTGTCCAGCACATGTGCTGAAAAGGAAAGCGGATAAATTGGAATTGAGGACAGAAGTATGCATTTTTATTGAATATCCAAAAGGAACTAAAGGCAGTTTATTTTATTGTCCCAAAGAAAAGAAGGTAATTGTTACGACAAATGCCAGATTTTTAGAAGAGGACTATTTAATGAACTATATTTCTAGAAGTAAACTAGTCTTACAGGAATTAAGTAATGGAGTAACTAATGACTCATCTATGGAACGTATCACGGAATCCATTATTGACATACCACTGCATTATCGTAGTGGGAGAAATGTCAATAGGCAGCAGAATGCACAAGAGCAATTGTCTGACATCTCACTACCCCAAAGTAGTGGGAGTAATGTTGAGCAACCTCATATTGTTGAGCAACCTCAGATTGTTGAGAAACCTCATATTTTTGAGCAACCTGAAATTGTTCTGCAGCCTGCACTCCAGGAAGAAGTTAATGATATCCCAGCACCGCAACGTGTGAAGGATAACATTCACGCTTCAGTTCCGGAAAATGATGTTGTGATTCAACAAAAAAATAATGCACCTGTAATGTCTAGTCGTTGTGGGAGAATTATAATAAAACCTCTTCGTTTTGTGATCTTTGGAGAATCTTATGATAGAATCCCTGAAGATCCTAACACAGAACCTATTAATTACGCCGAAGCGCTACATGGTACAAATGCTGATAAATGGGTTGCTACTATGAAATCTGAAATGGAGCCCATGTACTCCAATCAAGTCTGGGATCTTGTAGAACCACCTACTGGATTCAAATCTATTGGTTATAAATGGATCGATAAGAAAAAGAGATGAGTGGATGGAAAAGTGCAAACTTTTAAAACTAGGCTTGTTGCAAAAGGGTTCACTCAAAAAGAAGGGTTCGATTATGAGGAAACCTTTTCGCCAGTAGCCATGCTTAAATCCATTAGGATTCTCTTATCCATTGTTGCTCATTACGATTATGAGATTTGGAAATGGATGTCAAGACAGCTTTTCTAAATGGAAGTCTTGATGAGTGCATCTATATGGCACAATCAGTTGGTTTCATAAAAAGTGGCAATGAGCACCTGTTGTGTAAATTAAAGAAATCCATTTATGGATTGAAATAAGCTTCTAGAGCATGGAACACTTGTTTTGACGCCTCGATTAAAACCTTTGGTTTTGATCAATGTGAAAATGAGTCTTGTGTCTATAAGAAATGGGATGGAGATAAAGTTACATTTTTGGTTTTTACGTAGATGATATTTTGCTCATAGGAAATAATGTGAGCATGTTGAATTCAGTAAACGAATGGTTGTCCTCACGTTTCGATATGAAAGACTTAGGACAGGCGGCACATATCCTTGGGATCAAGCTTATGCGAGATTGCAAGCGAAGGATATTAGGCTTATCTCAAACACTTTATATTGATATTATTCTCACCGGGTTTAGCAGACAAGATTCCAAGAAAGGCTTTCTCACTTTTAGACATGGAATCTCTCTGTCGAAAGATCAGTCCCCAAAAATGACTGATGAGATAGAAAAGATGAAGGCGGTCCCTTATGCTTCTGCTGTAGGGAGTCTTACGTATTTTATGCTATGTACTAGACCTGATATCTGCTTTGTTGTTGGCATGGTTAGTAGATTTCAGTCTAACCCTGGACGAGAACACTGGACTTTGTTAAGCATATAATCAAGTACTTGAAAAGGACTAGGAATTATATGTTGGTTTATCACTTAGATGATCTTGCACTCATTGGCTATACTGATTCAGATTTCAGTCAGATGGAGATTCTAGAAAATCTACCTCAGGATATGTTTTTACCCTAGGAGGTGGAGCCATAAGCTGGAGGAGTATCAAGCAATCGTGTGTTGCTGATTCCACCATGGAAGCTGAATATGTGGCTGCATCTGAGGCAACTAAAGAGGCTGTTTTGCTCAGGAACTTCCTAAAAGAGCTTAACGTAGTTCCTTCGGTTCAAGCACCAATTCTACTTTATTGTGACAATAGTGGTGCAGTTTCAAACTCGAAGGAACCAAGAAGCCATAAAAAGGAGTAAGCATACAGAGCATAAATATTACTTAATTCGGGACATAACTCAGAGAGGTGATGCAAGAGTGTTGAAGATTGCGTCGAAGGACAATTTGGCATACCCATTTACAAAGAGCTTGCCACAGAAGATTTTTGACAAGCATGTAGAAGGAATGGGTGTTAGAGTAGTAGACGCATGGTTATGAGTCTAAGTGAGAGATTGTTGGGATATACTATTAACCATGCGGTTTAGACATAGTATTTTGTTTAATTCTTTGTGGAACAATTATTTATTTAATTTATTCAATTCAATAAAGTACCTTTTTAAATAGATCATTTGTTACATTTGTGTCCTTTTGGTTATGTAGTAGACAATTTAGTGTATGGAGTCTTAGCTCATGCACAGAAGATTAAATTGTCGGTTCACATAATTAATAAACTATGTTTACAATCGAAGATATTATTGAATAAAATATCTTGATGATTTTAGCACCAGATTATAATATAATTTATCTTGATTATAGGAGTGGTTTTACCCAAGTAGAGAAAAGATGTTTTTGTACTGAATATATATATATATATATATATATAAAAATTCTCTAATTCATTAAAATGAGCTTATACTCCTAATCTTATTATGATCAATGTGATTTGTTTATTGTTTTGATTTATCAAAAAGTACAACTCTATTCAGAGTTAGTGTATGCCTAATAAATTGGACAATAAGGAATAACATTTATGAAATAATAATTAGTTGATAGAATCCAATTACTCGATTTTGAGTTTGACGATACCCCTTTATATAAGCTTATAAGTTTTCATGTGAAAATCCGGCCGGTGGATTTGGTATCCGTCACATGAAATAGTTTAAGCGGGATTATAAAGTATTTAATTAGTTGACTAAATTAAATTTTCAGTGATTTAATTTATTTAACTGGTATTTAGAATCTTAACATGGGGAGTTAAAATAAGTGTTAGTGAATTTTCAAAATTCATATTGAGGAGTTCAATTGTAGTTTTTTAGTGGAATAAACTGTAATTAATTATAGTAAGAATTAATTCATGCTAAATGCCGAATTAATACTATAATTAGTAGTCTCTTATTATTTATGTGGTCCCTGCTATACCTAGTAAAAACCTGGACTGATTTGGGTAAAATGTGACTTGGGAGAAAAGTCATTCGTAGAGTTAGAGTAGGATTCTACTTGTGCAAGTAGAATCCTACACGTTTTTAGGAGCTTGTTTTCGGCTAAAATGAGTCTATTTAAGGAAGACCATTTTACCCAATAACTCACCTTTTAGAGTTGTGTTGTTCTTGCCCACTCAAAGTAATTTCGTCCAAGGTCTTACTAGGACCATAGTAGAAGATTGCAGCCCTGGATTCTTGCTGCGTGGAGGATTTGTGCAATGATTTCAAGAGGTTAGTATTTTTTAATCGCATAGTTTTGTCATTGTCTAGTTTACATGTACTTGATGCCTAGATTATTTACTTGCTTCCGTTGCACGTGTTCTAACAGGGAGGGTAGTGTGTACGTAGACCTTACCCCTACCTTGTGAGGATAGAGAGGTTGTCTCCAGTAGATCCTCGGCTCAGGAAAACATAAGCACCGCCTTAATGAAAATATAGACAAGAAGGGACGATACCAAAAAGCCATATAAAAGCAGGATAAAAACAACAAGACAGTAAGGTGATCAACAATGAAAGAAAATAACGATTAGTCATAAGAACCTACTACTAATAGAAAGCGAGATTGCGTGCCAATACTACTGTTATGAACACTCTAGACTACCTACTCTACTACCCTAATCCTCGAAACCATACCTTCCTATCAAGGGTCATGTCCTCGGTCAGCATAAGTTGCGTCATATCTTGCCTAATCACCTCTCCCCACCTCTTTTTTGGCCTACTTCTACCTCTCCGTAGACCCTCCAAAGTCAACCTCTCACACCTCCTCATCGGGGCGTCTGTGCTCCTCCTTCTCACATGATTAAACCACCTAAGTCGCACTTCCCGCATCTTGTCCTCAATAGGGGTCACACCCACCTTGTCGCGAATAACCTCATTTATGATCTTATCTAACCTGGTGTGCCCGCACATCCATCTCAATATCCTCATCTCTGCTAACTTCATCTTCTGGAACTGAGCGATCTTGACTGGCCAACACTCAACCCCGTACAACATCTTTGGTCTGACCACCACTCTGTAGAACTTACCCTTAAGTTTCGTTGGCACCTTCTTGTGTGATGACCTGATAGGTTATCTTATGTTTTGAAATCTTCCGTCATCTGAAGCCTTAAATATCTTGTTTTAGCATTCCTCGATTTGCTTGCGCAATCCGGGTGTCTTTTCGGAAAGCTTTTATGTGAAAAACTGAGAAAAATATGAAATTTTGCCTTAAAATTCACTTGAGTTGACTTCGGTCAACGTTTTGAGTAAACGGACCTGGATTCGTGTTTTGACGGTCCCGGTGAGTCCGTATCATGATTTGGGACTTGGGCGTATGCATGGAATCGAATTCGAAAGTCCCTAACCTGAGTTATCGCATTTTGTAGAAATTTGAAAAGTCTAAGGCTTAATGAACTTGAAATGTTTGACCGATGTTTGAATTTTAGATATCGAGCCCGTATTTTGGTTCTGGAGCTTGGTATGGGTCCAATAGTACATTTATGACTTGTTTGTCAAATTTGGTGAGAAGTGGAGTTGGTTTGACGTGATTCGGATGTCCAGTTGTGAAAATAGAAGTTTCAAAGTTTTCTTGAAAATTTCATTTGATTTGATGTTCAATTTGTAGTTCTAGGTGTTATTTTGGCTGCGAGCAAGTTTGTATGATATTTTTAGACTTGTGTACATAGTTGGTTTAGAGCCCCGAGGGCTCGGGTGAGTTTCGGATAGGCTATGGAGTGAATTTGGACTTAGAACTCAACTGGTGTCTGCAATTTCTGGTAACTAGCCTCTGATCTCGCATTTGCGAGATCAGTGTTCGCATTTGCGAATATTCCCAATTTCTAACAAGCTCGCATTTGCGAGCCATTTCTTCGCATTTGCGAAGAGTACCTGAGTCAGCATAAGTTCACATTTGCGATCATGAGGTCGCATTTGCGGGAAGGCCAGAGTTCGCATTTGCGATGGGAACTGGGGAGGGAGACTCTTCGCATTTGCGATCATTGGGTCTCATTTGCGATCAGGTCAGAGTTTGCAATTGCGAACTATTCTTCGCATTTGCAAATAAAATGGAGTGTGATGGTTTTCGCATTTTCGAGGTTCGCATTTGCGAACCCCAGGTCACAAATGCGACATCTGCAACTGAACAAATACGACTTAGACGGTATTTTTGGTTCATTCTTCAAATTTTCAAAACCTAAAACCTTAAAGGCGGTTTTTCCAAGACTCTTTCTTCCCCAAATCATTGGTAAGTGATTCTAACCTAGTTCCTTTCAATCTTTCATTACATTTCACAATTTTTAAACCTAAAATCTAGTGTTTTCATGGTGGAATTGGGGGGTTTTGGGTAGAAATTAGGGATTTGGTAAATTGGGGATTTAGACCTCAAATTGAGGTTGTATTCCAAAACAAATTACATAATCGGGCTCGGGGGTGAATGGGTAATCGGGTTTTGGTACGAACTTCGGGATTGGACCAAGCGGGCTAGGGGGTTGACTTTTGTTGACTTTTTCAAAAATGGACTAAATCAAATTCCTTGAAATCGTGGGTAGTTCCTAACGCTTAATTTAAATCGTTTGGTTGGTAATTTGTTAGATTCTCTTAGTTCGGAGGCTTGCTTGAGAGGCAAAGCTGTGATTGAGCAGTTAGTGGTCTTTGGAGCGAGGTAAGTGTTGTGTCTAACCTTGACTTGAGGGAATTAGGAACCCTCGGATTATTTGCTATGTGAATTCCATGTGAGCGGCGTATATGTGAGGTGACGAGTGCTTATGCGCCGCCGAATTATCTGTTTTCCCTGTTTCCTCGTTCTTCTTATATTATGTTTTTCCCTGTCTTAATTGTTATATGCTCTAAATGTGTTCACATGCCTAAATTATACATGTTAGTCATTGTTTCCTCTTGTTTATGATATTGTATCTTTTCTTAGTTTCATGATCTCCTACTATTTGCTCAAGTTGGTTTATTTGTACCTTCTAGTTGTGACTTCTGATTGGTCTCGCTGTGTAGTATTACTTGTGCGAATTATCATGTTATACAAGGTTTCTTATTTGTTTCAGTTTGGTGTTTAGGGATTGTAAAGGTTTTTCCGTGATTTGAATTGTAAGTTTAACTGTTCTTATTGAGTACTTGATATTGATATGGTGGGATCGGGTTGCACGCCGCAACAGGTGAAATAAAGGTGGTATATTAAGATGGAATAAGGGTGAATCTATATTGTACGGTGGGAACGGGTTGTACGCCGCAACAGGTGTAATAAAGGTGGATTGTTTTGGTGGAATAAGGGTGAACTATGATTATGATATTGTGATATGGTGGGATCGGTTGCGCGCCGAAACACTTATATATATTCATTATTGTTAATGTTTTTATGAGGAAATAAGGGAGGATTATGTGACGTACGACGGGATCGGGTTGTGCGCCGCAACAACCTGTGTGTTTATATTTCTCTGAGTTGTGATAGTCTTATGGTATTTCCTTTTTGCACTTAAGGATTGGTAAATTCTGAACGTCGTTGACTTATTCCTGAAGTTGTAGCTATCATTCTCAATTGAATGTTTTACTTTGTTCCGCATTTCCTTTTCTGTCTATATTGTTTATACTGTATAGGTGACCCGCATTAGGCTCGGCACTTACAGAGTACAAGGGATCGGTTGTACTCATACTACACTCTGCACTTCTTGTGCAGATTTTGGTGCCGGCCCGAGATGATCATGACGTTAGCAGATGGACTCATTCGACAGGAGACCCAAGGTAGATTTGTCGGCGTACGCAGACCCTGGAGTCTATTCCTAGCTTCTTTACTTTACTGTTCTTTTCTTTCAGAATAGTGTATTTCCTTTCAGACTCTACTTGTAGTAAATCGTAGTAGCTCGTGAGTTGTGACTCCAGATCCTAAATGTAGCAGTTATTTATGGCATTTATATTATTTTTCACTCGTTTTATTTCATTTTAGCTTATTTGACTTTAATTGCTGAAATGTATAAAATTTGGCTTAACAAGTCTCTAACGTTGGCTTGCCTAGCAAGTGAAATGTTAGGCGCCATCACGGTCCCGAAGGTGGGAATTCCGGATCGTGACATCTTGTTACACAAAACACCAGAAGCAGGTCTTCATTTCATCCATCACACCCCAATATGATGTGTGACATCTTCATTAATCTCCTTATCCCCCTGAATAATAAACCCAAGGTAATTAAAACACCCTCTCCTAGGAATGACCTGCGAGTCCAGCCTCACCTCTCCTTCCCCTCCTTGAGTCTCGCAACTGAACTTACACTCCAAGTATTATGTCTTGGTCCTGATCAACTTGAAACCTTTAGATTTCAGGGACTTCCTCCATATCTCTAATTGCGTGTTCACACTGTCTCGCGTCTCGTCAATCAATAAAATATCATCTGCTAATAGCATGCACCACGGCACCTCCCCGTAAATGTGGAGTGTCAGTACGTCCGTCACCAGACCAAACAAAAAAGGGCTGAATGCCGACCCCTGATGCAACTCCATCATAACCGGGAAATGGTCTGAGTCCCCAACCATCATCCTCACTCGGGTCTTTACTACATCATACATATCCGTAATCAACCTAACGTAGGCAACAGGTACACCTCTAGCCTCCAAACATCTCCACAAAACATCCCTCGAAACTTTATCCTACGCCTTTTCTAAGTCGATGGACACCATATGCAAGTCCTTCTTTCTCTCCCTATACTTCTCCATCAATCTCCTAACAAGATGGATGGCTTCTGTAGTCGAAATACCTGGCATAAACCCAAACTAGTTATCAAAAATAGACACATTCGTCACCCTTAGCTCTACCACTGTCTCCCAGACTTTCATAGTATGGCTAAGCAGCTTGATACCTCGATAGTTATTGCAATTTTGGATATCATCCTTATTCTTTTATACATGAACCATTGTGCTCCACTCCTCAAGCATCTTCTTCATTCTAGAAATGACATCAAATAACCTAGTGAGCCATTCCAAGCCTGCCTTGCCCGCACTTTTTCAAAACACCACCGAGATTTCATCTGGCCCGGTCGCTTTGCCCCTTGCTCATCTTACGCATATCCCCCTCAACTCCATCAACTATAATCCGCCTACAATACCCAAAGTCACAACGACTCATGGAGAGTTCCAAATCACCTAGTACAATGCTCTTGTCCTCCTCGTTTAAGAGACAATAGAAGTAGGTATGTCATCTCCAACGTATAAGCCCCTCATCCAACAAAACTCTACCTTATTCGTCCTTGATGCACTTCACTTGGTCCAAGTCCCGCCTTCCTTTATCGCGCCTTGGTTAACCTGAACAACCTCTTATCCCCACCTTGGCCTTTGAGTTACTCATACAAACAACTAAAAGCTACAATTTTGGCCGCCGAAACTGCTAGCTTTGCCTCTTTCTTAGCCAACTTATAATGCTCCCTATTCGCCATCTTCTCCTCATCATCTACACTTTCCACTAGCTTCAAATACGTTGCTTTCTTGGTTTCCACTTTTCATTGCACCTCTCTATTCCACCACCAGTCTCCCTTGTGACCATTAGAGCAACCTTTTGAGACCCCTAATACCTCTCGCGCGGCTTCCCTAATGCATTGCGTAACCGTGGTCCACATAGCTCTTGCGTCCCCACTACTCCTCCAAGCCCCCATAGTCACCAGCTTGACCCCCAACTCCTGTGCTTTAGCTTCTGTCAAGGCTCCCCACTTGATCCTATGTTGGTTATACATCGCCCTCTTCCTCGTGATCTCAAGGTCCATNCTATAAAATACTAAACTGTTACTTAATCACTTTTCTTAAGACTTTTGAATATCAATTTGTGTTGTTTAACTAATTCTACTAACGATAATAATAAACGAACAATTAACTAACAATTTAATGTAAACAATAATAATAAAGGTCTAAGGTAATGGTTTCCCCCGTTGGTGAATTCTTTCTCGGATACTTCTTATAACTTGATTAATTGTCCCAATCAATCATGAACTCTCTATCTACCATAAATATCTATCGAGTATTTATGATAATTTACTAGACGCACTCTCTCAAGTTACGCTAGCTAGATTTCCTTAC
>MDKI01051315.1:0-18789 GCA_005239505.1 Nicotiana paniculata | reverse complement strand
TTGTGCAACTACCAAAACCAAACTGACCATGAAGAGGTCAGTTTTAATCATGATATTGCGTGTATTTAAATCATACTATCTCGCAGAATTATTTATGTACTTTCTCAGTGTGAATATGATCATAAAAGGATCAACTCAACTATGGGATGTCATTTTCATACTTTGTAACTTCAGTCTATATTAATTCATTAACTGGGTTATTTAGGCATTTTTAAGAGGATAAATCTGATCATAAAGGATTCAGATTCTTTCCTCTAATGAGCCTTTGATTATCCACTTTACATTCGTAAAGGGTGATTTTCAGCACCCTAAGCTACTGTTTATGCACTACCTAGGGGTGAATTTGACTATTAAAAAGCCAGATTCATCTACCCAAGTGCTAATACTAACATAATTCTAAACTCTATAGGAACTTTGCTTATCTAGGCATTTTTAGAGGATGAATTCTGACCATCAAGGGTTCAGATTCTCACTCTAATGCCTTTCTCAACTACATACTTTATACCCCTTTTGAAGGGTAACT
This sequence comes from Nicotiana paniculata, assembly GCA_005239505.1. Taxonomy (NCBI): domain Eukaryota; kingdom Viridiplantae; phylum Streptophyta; class Magnoliopsida; order Solanales; family Solanaceae; genus Nicotiana; species Nicotiana paniculata. Next base: position 18,266 of record MDKI01051315.1, on the reverse strand, counting down.
TCAGCCAATATACCAACATTTATGCACTCATCATGGGATGAGTTTGATTATTAAGGAATCAAACTCATCTACCCTAGTGCGAATTACTCTAACATGCTAAACACATATGAAATTAACATCTAACTACCAACTACTAAATGTATTAACAGAAATTTAGCAAATAACCAAGTTGATTCCAGGAGTTGCATACATACATTCAAATAATAGTAACCTTACTTCAGCTTTATATCAAGAATGGAGGAGAAGGAGATTCAGATTCATACAATCTTGAAGAAAAAATACAACATGGAGTAACAAATTTAATACAAGTTCTGGATTTAATAACTCTATCTAAAGTTCATTGTTACATACCTTTGGAGAGAAATAGCAAAAGACTTGACCAAATAAAGGTCAAGTATGGACCACAATCAGCAAGAAGAAAGAGGATTCAGCAACATCAAAAAATAGAATAAACCAAGGAAAAACTCAAGCAGTCCAGCAAGAATTAAACCAGAAATATTGAGTATGAATGCTTGAAGAAACACTTCCAGAAATCAAAATCCAAAGAGAGAAAGTAGGAGCTGAACTAGGCCATCTATTTGTGAGCTTGTTTTCAAAAAAAAAAGAAGTCAGATTTTCCCTTCTAACAATGCTTTTTCTTGAATTTTTTGTTTGTTTTTGAATGGAAGATACTTCTGTATTTTTCAGAATGTTTCAGCAGCTAGAAGAGAGTGTTTTTCTTTTTAGATTGTCCCTAAAAAAAGTCCTCCTTAGACTAAAGGGAGGGGGATTTATAAGATATTTGGGAACGAGTTATTATTTGGAATATTCCCAATCCAAAAGCTTAAAATAGTGCATAGGGAAGCTGTCCACCTTATCTTTGGGACAACTGCCCCTATTCTAGAACTTTCCTACCCATTAAAAGACCCTTTTTTCCGTTAAAATTCTAATTTCCTAAGTCTGCATTACCTATTGTACCCCTTGGAGTCCCTGAATTTACCATTGGGTAATCAAGGTTACTCACTTGGGTTATTATTTAACTTTGGTTAGTTAAAAACTAATTAACCCATTTTAGTTAACTAGGGGTTGTTCTTGACTAGGCTTAGATTAACTAATTAAAGGTTAATTGATTAAGTCCCTATTAGTCAACTAGGTTTTGCTTGTTAATTAATGCAAGTCAATCAATTTAACTCCTTAACCTAAGTTAACTGATTTAAATTTTGTTAATTCAACTAAATTTCCTAAAATCATAAACTTAACTAACTATTAAGCCTAGGTTAACTAATTTGTTTAGTTAATTAATCCTAAACTAATTATGTTAGACATATTTTAGGACTTAGCTAAAAGGTTACTAATTTGGGTTAAACTTACTAAGCAATCTTATTAAGGCAGCCCTGAATGTTAAACTTGCTCAAAATTAACTAAGCCCTAATTAATCTAGCAACTAAGTCATTCATAGAACCATTAATCAATGAGGCAACCATGAACTAGTAAGTCTATAGACTCCTAATTTAACACTGATAAGCGAATAAAAACAAGTATTATATACTAGTAAAATGAATCAATAAAGACAACTGTTAATTTTAATAAGTAGAACACCTAATAAATCAACGATGATTAACATGAAATCTTAAGTGATTGAACATAGTTGCAAAACAGTCACGAATAGGCATAACATGTTAACACTGAATTAATCAAATCGAATATGATGTGAATCAAGGAGGAACAGTCATACATGCAAACAGCGACAAGACCTAAGTTAGGGAACATGATTATGAAAGAAACCTAATTACTTAATTGACGAGAACAAATTAAAACATGGCTGCCAGGAAATACATTTAGAGCCTAAACTAAACAATGAGGAAGGAATGTAAATAGGTAGAAGAAAGCAATGAAGGAAAACAAAAAATTTAGCCATGAAACAGTGACACAACAATAATAAAAACAAGATTAAACACGACATACTCATGCTGGTAAAAACAAAAAGACAGCAAGGAAGGGGGAATTACCCGTAGGGTGATTTGGCCAGAAAGTTTGAAGTCACCGGACATCGGCCGGATTCGGCGGAGTTTAAAAATTCCTCAAACCCATATAAATAAATAGCCATCGATGAGAGCTATCGGTCTATGTAGGTGAGAGCCATTAAACATCTTCAATTCGACCAGATATGGATTTCTAGGTTTTCAGATTTCATAGATCTAAGATCGGATGATTTTGGGTGGGATTTTGGTGGAATTAATGATGGGAGGTGACTGAGGAGGCGGGGGAGATGGTCTGGTATAATTTTGGGGTTGATTGGAGAAGCTCCGCCGCCGGTAGGCTATTTATGGCCGGCAGAGGCGGTGAGTGTTTGAGGGCGACTAGGGTTCGGTCTAGGGAGAGAGACGAGAGAGTGGGTGGTGTTCTAGGGGGGTAGGGTTCCGTTCGAACACTTATATAGTTTAGAGGGGGGAGTTTGGGAGCGGTCAGATCAAATCGATCCAATGGCTAGGATTGTAGGGTACAAAACGGGGTCGTTTGATTTATGGCTGGGGCAGGCCGAGTTTAAGGATTTGGGATGGGTCGTTTGTGTATAGAGAAGTGGTTTGGGCCTGGGTAATTTTGGCCCAGGTCCGATTTTAATCCCCTTTTAAGCTAATCTAAACTAATTAGTTAATTTGAATTAAATCAAAACTCAACAAAAATGTAGTAATTATTTCTAACTTAGTCTTTGTCTAATTATAAATTAATTAAGAGTAATACCATTTAATTTAATACTCATGTCATTTAAGGAGTAAATTTTACAATTTTGTTAGAAAAAATGAATAAATTAATCATTAAATCTACTTTGTGTCAAATAATCAACATTTTTGTTTTTATTTATTTCAATCAATTACAAATAATATATTAATTAGCTCTAACTCTAGTTTACATTTTAATCAATGAGTAAATTAAAAGATGAAATTTCTAGTTAACATTTGTAATTATTTGAAGAATAATTTTCCGTAATTTTCCAATAAAATAATTGAAGTTATGCACCGAATCATGCAACTTTAAATCATTTATGAATTTTAAAAGACAAATTATGATTTATGTAATGCAAATAATTCGCACACAGACATTGAAATTCAACAAAGGTTTATAACACTAATTAATTTATTGAATTTTGTAGGAATATATAGTAGGTTAAAAATTACATGCTCACAAATACCATTGGGAAACACCCAAATAAAAAAGGCTACGACCGTCCTAGAACGGCTCGGAAACGTTCGCGAATCGTAATCAAAACATAAGGCCTTTAAGATTTTTAAACCGGTTCAAAAAGGCTACCCTCGGCAAATTATAATCCAAAATATTCTAATGGGATAGCTCCCAGTCATACCGAGCCACCCAGGAATTTTAAAGCAAAATAATATCGAGAATAAGGCCTATTTGAACCCCGAACAATACCTAGTTGTAACGTGCTAAGGCATTCGATATTATTGCAATCGTAAGAAAAAAAAAGAGCTTGGAATTTGTTGAAGGGAAAAAGCCTTATATATATATATCAAAAGATTTTTTACAAAGGCCAAACGGCCTCAACAAAAAAGGAAGATAATACAAAAAAGCAGAAAAGCAAAAACATCTGCGAGGCATCTAAGTGGCTTAGTCTTCGCCGGAGCCCGCCTCATCACTGGGACCATCGGGGTCTTCTCCACCCCCTGAACCTCCGGAACCCTCAAAATCTTTTTATTCTTCGTCCTCGGGTAAGACGACTTCTTGTCCTCAGCCTCGAGCCTCTTAGCATTTTCGATCTTGGCCAACAAATCAAAACCCTGAGCATGAACCTCCTCGAGGGCCTCCCTTCGGGACTGCCATTTCTCATACTCAACAATGTCTTTCAAGCGGTCCTGTGCTGCCTCGGCATCGGCTCTATACTGGGCCACCATCTCATCGGCGTCGACCTTGGTTTTTTTAGCTTCGACTTGGATGCTTTAAGCTCTTTTACAAGGGCCTCCCGATCGGAAGTAACTGAGCTCAGTTGAGATTGGAGCTCCTCGACTCTCTGATACTGTGCCTCAGCTTTCTCTCTCATCATTTAAAGCTGCTTTTCCATTCTTTGGCCTCGACCTTTAGCACGTTCATCTCTGCTCGATCAAGCTCCTGTTAGACCTTCGAGTTCTGACTATTAGTCACCGTGTCTAGCTCGTCATCACTAACTTCAAAGATTTTTATATGTTCCACAAGATCGGCCTGTTCTTTCTAAGCCGCATCCAACTTGGCTCAAAGGCTCTCTGCCTCTTTTTCATGTTGCTCACTGAGAAGTTTGTGCATGTCTCTCTTCTCAGTGAGCTCTCTTGCTTTGGCCTCGAGTTGGCTCAGCTCTTCTCTATACAGGAGGAAGGTCTTGTGGTAAAGCACCGAGGCCTGCAAATATGAGAAGAAATGTTAAGATCACCACTAACCAAAATTAAAAAATGAAAAGGTTTGGTGAATTATGAATTTTAGTTTTCTTTTATATTATGTTGTGAGTTTTTCCATATTTGGTTGTTATTGGGCATTTTCAAATTAATTGGTATATTGGGGTCCGGTTACACGCACAATGGTACTTATTATTGATATTGTGATTGGGTTGCACGCTGCAATGATACTTATTATTGATATTAGGATCAGGTTGCACACTCCAACCATACTTGTTATTGATATTGGGATTGGGTTGGTATCAAAGCCCTAGGTTCATAGGTTCTACGAGTCATAAGCGATTGTCTAGTAAAGTCTCGTGGATCAGAATGATGACGTCCATACTTATCTTCGAGAGGCTACAGGGCATCTAGGAAACTTCACCTTCTTTTTTCCTTATCATGCGGCCTTGATTCAGCTTCAAGCATGTATCTTCCATTTCTTTCTATTCACTCGTATGTGATGTCGATCACTCCTTATCTATTGTGCACCGATGACTTGTGATGTCATAGATGAGGTGCGAGATGTGTTTATGTGTTGTGAAGGTAGACCAGTCTGGAGGACTTAAGGCCAGGTTTAGACTGCAGGTTGGGCTCGGCAAATTCAGTTGTGTGAGTATGTGCCTTTGCACTCTTATGTCTAGTAGTATCCTTAGGAGTGGTATCGGTGGATCAGTGAGTTAAAAGATAGCTATATGATGAGTATTTTATGAATGAGAACTATACTTCAATTTTTGGCATGTGACTTTGGAAGGATTTTCTTGGGATACGAAGGGCTATAGATTTGTGGTGATCTTATCGGTGTGTTGTATAATCTTAAGATGTGCATGTGTTGGTGGATCATTCAATTTTTCATTTAAGTAATGAAATGGATTCTTATATATTGTTTACAAGTGTAGACTTAGGAAGATTAATTGATTGCATAGTAGTTGTGACCATGGTAGGGTTATAGAAAGATGTCAGTTTGAGGCTAAGCAGTTGTGTTATCGCTTGCGAGAAGGTTTGAGGCTGTGTGGTTCCTAGGAGGATACTATGAAGAGTTTTCCTTCTATTTCATGGAATGCACATGCTATGATTAGAGTCCGCATCGCTTGAGGAAGTTTTCATGATCGCCACAAGGATGAGTAGGCATTGGAAGATAGCTTGGAGTGTGTTTTGCATAGTACTACATGAGCTTATGAGGAATTCAACTGAATAATAGTGCGAGACCATGGCAGTTACGAAGGAAGAGTATTGTTGGTTATAAGATGATATGTTTTGTATCTTTGAGCCAAGTAGGTCTAAATCGATGATCAAATTGCATGATCATGTGTGATATTAGAGTTTGGACCAAGGTATACTTGTGGATCAATTATAAATTAAACAGGATGATTCATGTAAGGAATTTTCTGGATGCATGATGTAATATGCTTTATTAGTATAAAGGGTTATGGAAGGACTCAGGTTTGATATTCGTTGTTGATATAGTGTGTAAGGAGAAAGCATTCACTCAGTTGCTTAAATATGGGAGTTGCTTATTAAAGTATTTGTGTGCTAATGGAGCACAAGTCATTTGGTGCATACCAATTAGGGCAGAGTGGATGACTCTTGAAAATGTTCTAATGGGTTCAAGATTCATATGTGGTGCATAAAGATTTTTAGCTTTTTTGTGTGGCTAAGATTTGATATTTGCATTACATTGTGCCGAGACTTGTAGTATTTCTATATTATTATTGATTCTAAATTTCAGTATTAGAAATATGAAATAAACATTAGGATTCAAAGAAAATCTCTTCAGAGCGGGCATTTCGGTTTGAGATACTATTGGGTGCATGAGAGGGAATAAATGGTTTACGAGTCTTAGGATGATGTGGTTTCATAATGGGATTACTTGGGATGAGTTTTGATTGAGGTCTGTAGTGTAATGGGAAAGAAAAGTGTTATCCTGAAAGGAACTCAAGAGCAATCTGAAGATTTTGGGTTGTTTGGATTAACATAGTAATAAGAAGGGAAAAGGTCGAAAATTGCCCCTCTACTATACTATATTGTTTACTTCTGCCACCCATTATACTATTCGTCCAATTTATCCCCTACTGTTAATAACCTTTTAAAAATTTCTCCTAAGCCTAACAGATCTACACTATGGCAGCTGACCCACTCCGTTTTTTCCATGTCAGCTGCCAAGTCACACTACCTAATGCCACCTCATCGTCCTCTTCCCCTACCATTTCTTCTTTCACCCTCACTCAAAGCCACCAGAACCTCCCTACCATTTTCGCCCCATTACCCGACCTTAAACCTCTCCACCTTCAAAATAAACCACTAGACATGACCCCAACCCCCCTCTCTCACCTCGATCTCTTCCCTCTTCTCTTCTCTTCTTTTCTCTTCTCTTCCCTCACATCACAACAAAAACGCCGAAAATGGAAGGTCACTATAAAATTCCTCCAGGCAGTACTAACCTCCACTGTACCGGACCCTTCTTTGTCTCACTTCATCTTCTTCTTCTTCTTATTCTTCTTCTTCCTTCGTTATTCAAACAACAATCTGGTTCCACTAACCCAACAAACTGAATTGGTGACACTCACAAGAAAAATCACAGGGCCACCACCATCGTCTACCTCTACTATCTCTCACTGTTTTCCCTCTTTATTTTTTAACCACCATGAAGTTTGTCATGCCCCAAAAATCAAGGGACACGACCGGAGCTCAACCGGGTGACCCCAGTCAAGCGGACCTGGATTCACTTTTCCTACCCCACGCATTTCCCCGCGTTGACCATATACATTATCCCTTATTAAGTAGCAAGTTTGTGTTTAAACATAGATTTACAAATTGAGTTCCTTTCTACCTTTAAAACATTTTCAACATTTGATTATCCGAAAGCATACATGATATGTACATACATTCATTTACCAACGTGGACCACCATTTCGAGCACGCACAGTTACTACCCCAAAATACATATGTACATCACCCACAATGTGTCTACGGAGCCTCTACGAATAGTAAGGACTTATACAATACTTGCCAGCAACAAGGACCCAGATATACCTTACAATACATAACAGAATCAAAAGGAAGTGGCATGAACCACACACGACCCCGAGAGGAAGTGGGGCTCACCAGTACAGCTGACGGGATGGAGATGAGGCACTACTGACGGTGGGCTGAATTTCCTACTATGGAACCACCTACATTTAATATAAAAATGTAGCGCCCCCGGCAAAAGGGACGTTAGTACCATTGAATAGTACTAGTATGTATGAACAATTTACTCTAAGTAAAATCAGGAAATGCACAGGTAGCAAACAATTAAGCAAACCAACACGTAATACACAGTGATGCAGAAAAATTGCAATTAAGGGTCTCACAGATTTTTCATCTCAACACAATCACACTCCACCCTTGTTCCTATTCAACATTCCACCCTTATTACTTCCTGTTGCGGCACGCAATCCGATCCCACCTGACAATCACATTTCAACATCATTTATTATGTTGCGGCGCGCAACCCAATCCCACCGGACAATTTACATTCCACCCTTTTTACCTCTCCACCCTTATTCCTTCGTGTTGCGGCGTGCAACCCGATCCCACCGGACAGCATAATTCATAGGAAACAACAACAATTCACAATTCAATCACATGGCTTCAAACCATCAAGAATACCATTTCATAACAACCAAACAATCATGTGTTCACAATAGTTCTTACCATCCAATCATCTAACCACAAAGGTGTTAATCAAAAAGAATATGATTTCATTTCGATCAACAACTCAAAATAAGCCAAGCCACAATAAATCTTACCAATAGTGCATCATATAAGATATTTCCATGATCATGAAGTTCAATTAAATCAATTCCCGGCCTTCTTTCGTCACTTGTTACATAGCCCTTAGTACATAAGTACATACACACATTTAGTTCATTACCATCATTTCATACCATCACATTTTAGAATTTAGACATTTAGCAAGTCTTACATTTCAACACATTCATTCCACAGACAATTTGTTCATAGTTACTCCGCAAGAAACTCATACCGTATATTTGGGCATCAACAGGGTGATTTTACGGAGATTAAGGTTAGCCATACATACCTGGAGTCGAAATTCCTTATAACCTCTATTCACAATTCACTGAACCGTATAGTACCGTCAATCTAGTTCATAATGTAACACATTGATCTTAGAATTGGGAATCATGAATACAATTCGAAATCGTTAAGGAACTTTATCGAATAATATGTGACCCCTTAGATTACCACCCTCTCCTTTGTGAATATTTACTCCAACCCACTTCCTTTTACTAGATTAAGACAATTAATGAACATGCATGCTAGGTATAAACTTATATTTTCAAGAATCAATTCATGAGAGTCCCCTTTTGTTTAAAACCTGAAAACTAATGGAAAGGGTTGGGGATTCTTACCTGTTAGAATGAAGAAGAAGATGATTACTCGAAATTTCCAGGCCTGAGTGACTTTGAAAATCCAATTGACAAAGATGAAGCTTTCTCTCTCAAGAACCCTCTCTCCCCTCTCTCTTATTTTGTTCAGAAAATGGTTAAAAATGAAGGGGTGGGGTGTTTTATTGAGTAGGGGGCCGGGTTTTAAAAATTAGAAAATAGGAGCCCCGACACAGGAGTGCGGTCAGGAATGCGATCGCATTCCTGTTCTACGGTCCGCATTCTGGTCGCATAATGGCCCTCAAAATGGGCCAAAGTTAGAAAACACACTGCCCAGGTATGCGATCACTGTGCGGTCCGCATACCTGTTATGTGATCGCATAGTGCGTCGCATAACCTACCTCACAAAAATGAAAGGGGAAAGAATGCGACAACTATGCGGTCCGCATAACCAGAATGCGATCGCATTCTGGGCCGCATAGTTGTCCTCAATTTGGGCAGTGATCTGCCCATGTATGCGACCATTATGCGGTCCGCATACCCGTTATGCAATCACATAGTGCGTCGCATAATGCCCAATTTTTGAAAATTATATCTTTCAAATTCCGGGGTGCTTTTTACTAAAAATGGGTCCGTTTTAAGAATTTCTACAGATATAACAACTCGGGAACTTATTCGGGAATTATTTAAAATATAAATTCTACGGGTCTTTACATCTTCCCCCCTTAAAGTCAATCGTCCTCGAATGAGGATCGGGAATGCATTTGGTTTTGAAAACATGACATGCCAACCCCTAATTTTCACTAACTCCGATATTTTCTGAAAATTTTGCCAGAGTTTCCTTTGTTATTAGGCCTATATACCTGCCAAAGAGCCCCCGAATCACATTTCCAAGCACCATTACACAATTTTTTTTACCCCCACAACTGGTATATAACTTTGTTTCCTCAACATCTTGCACATTTTTAATCACTTTAACAACTACACATAGTTCATTCTTTTTACACCACAATTTTACACATGGTTCAATTAATGACACATACTGGCACAAAATTTGGTCACTTTAATGAGTCCCATACAATTCAATCACTCCAATAGACCATATACATTTCAATTAATCATTACCAATCTACACTTCTATTAATCATTTAACTATCACATGCGTTTCATAACTCCATTTACTTCAAAGGGTTGCATATTACCCAAATTGTCACAACATATACAATCATGGCACAACTTGAGAAGTCACAATAGTAGAGCATTTGGGGGGGGGGCGAGATAGAGTGTCTTTGCACAAAATTGAACACAACTTATAATTGCTTAGAAATGAAAATTCGCATGATCACTAGTAGACTTAACCAAACAAGTGAGGATATTTTTCTTTCATTTCCTTTTCCGCTTCCCACGTGGTTTCCTCGACTCGCTGACTTCGCCATAACACTTTAACTGAAGCAATTTATTTGTTTCTCAATTTTCGGACTTGCCTATCAAGAATGGAATCCGGAACTTCTTCATATGATAATTCTTCATTCACCTCAATAGTATCAACTGGAACGATGGCGGATGAATCTCCAACCACTTTCTTCACTATAGACACATTGAACACCGGGTGCACTAATGACATTTCAGGGGGAAACTCCAGCCGATAGGCCACCTGTCCTATCTTTTGAGCAATCCGATACGACCCAACATACCTAGGGCTCAATTTCCCTTTCTTCACAAACCGCATGACTCCCTCCATGGGAGACACCTTCAGGAATACCCAATCATCTACTTGGAACTCTAAATCTCTACGGCAAACGTCCACATAGGATTTCTGACGACTCTGAGCAGTTTTCATCCTCTCCTGAATGACTCTAAATTTTTCCATTGCTTGATGCACAAGATCTGGCCCTAAAAATTCTGCCTCACCAACTTTGAACCATCCAATTAGAGACCTACACCTCCTTCCGTACAATGCCTCGAACGGGGCCATCTAAATACTATCATGAAAACTATTATTGTAAGAAAATTCGATAAGCGGCAAGTGATCATCCCAACTACCTTTGAAATCCGAAACACAAGCCCGTAACATATCCTCAAGCGTCTGAATAGTCCACTCCGCTTGACCGTCTGTCTGTGGGGTGGAAAGTTGTGCTGAGATTTACCTGAGTACCCAAACCTTGCTGGAATTTCATCCAAAAATTAGCTGTTAACTGGGCCCCTCGATCTGAGATTATAGAAACTGGATTACGATGTAGTCAGACTATTTTCTTGATATATAATTGAGCGTACTGTTCTGCAGTATCGGTGGACTTGGCTGGCAAAAAGTGAGCTGATTTCGTGAGTCGATCCACTATTACCCAAATTGAGTCAAACTTGCGCTGAGTGCGAGGTAACCCTACCACGAAGTCCATATTGATCATCTCCCATTTCCACATAGGTATTTCCATAAGCTGAGTCAACCCACTGGACCACTGATGCTCGACCTTAACCTGCTGACAATTCGGACATCTAGATACAAGGTCTTCCACACCCCTCTTCATACCGCTCCACCAATAAATCTCTCGGAGATCATGATACATTTTTGTAGAACCTGGGTGCACAGAATACCTGGAATTATGAGCCTCCGCCATTACCCTCTCCCGAAGATTATCCACATCCGGAACACATAGTCTTCCTTGGAACCCTAAAACACCATCATCGTTGCCGAGTGAAAATGACGAAATCTTGTTATTCAGAATTGCCTCCCTCAACTGCCAATGTTGGATCATTAAACTGCTTTTCTTTGACTTCCGCCACAAGTGACGATTCAGCTCCGTTATGCACCACCACATCCCCTTCGCCTGAGGTCGAAAGACAAACCTCCAGACTGGCCAGCTGATAAACCTCCCAAGACAAAGGTCTCTGATATACTTCCAAATGAGCCACACTACCCATAGACTTCCGACTAAGAGCGTCGACCACCATATTCGCCTTCCCTGGATGGTACAAGATGTTCATATCATAATCCTTAAGCAATTCCAACCACCTCCGCTGCCTTAGATTCAACTCTTTTTGCTTGAATAAATGCTGAAGACTCTTGTGGTCTGAGAACACGTCCACATGGACCCCATAAAGATAATGTCGCCAAATTTTCAATGCAAACACAACTGCCGCGAGTTCCAAATCATACGTCAGATAGTTCTTCTCGTGATTCTTTAGTTGCTTGGAAGCATACGCTATAAACTTCCCTTGTTGCATCAACACACATCCCAAACCAACCCTTGAAGCATCACAATAAACCACAAATCCCTCCGTACCTTCTGGCAAAGTCAATACCGGTGCCGAAGTCAATCTTGATTTCAATTCCTGAAAGCTCTTCTGGCAAGCATGGAACCATTGGAACTTAACTACTTTCTGCATCAATTTAGTCAATAGGAAGGCGAGGGTAGAGAACCCCTCCACGAACCTTCGATAATACCCAGATAGACCCAAGAAACTGTGAATCTCTGTCGGGGTCGTTGGTCTAGGCCAATCCTTCACTGTTGCGATCTTCTGGGGATCAACCTTAATCCCTTCTCTGGAAACAACATGACCTAAAAATGTGACTGACTCACGCCAAAATTCACATTTTGAGAACTTGGCATACAACTGGTATTGATGAAGAGTCTGCAGAATTGCTTTGAGGTGATTAGCATGATCTTCCCGATTTCGCGAATACACAAGGATGTCGTCAATAAAGACAATCACGAAGGAGTCGAGAAATGACTTGAAAACCCGGTTCATAAGATCCATAAAAGCTGCTGGGACATTGGTTAGCCCAAAAGACATTACCAAAAATTCAAAGTGCCCATAACGAGTCCTGAAAGCGGTCTTAGGAATATCCTGCTCCCTGATCTTTAACTGGTGATACCCGAACCATAAATCAATCTTGGAGAAAAACCTAGCACCTTGCAATTGGTCAAACAAATCATCTATCCGAGGAAATGGATATTTGTTTTTGATAGTGACTTTGTTGAACTGCCGATAATCAATACACATCCGAAGCGACCCATCCTTCTTTCTGACAAAAAGAGCCGGAGCTCCCCAAGGCGATACACTCGGACGAATGAACCCCTTTTCTAATAAGTCCTTCAACTGCTCCTTTAACTCCCTCAACTCTGCTGGCACCATTCTGTACGGTGGAATAGATATTGGTTGCGTATCTGGCAATACATCAATCCCGAAATCGATCTCCCTATCTGGTGGAATCCTTGGAAGCTCGTCCGCAAATACTTTGAGAAACTCATTCACAACTGGCACGGACTCGGGGGCAGACACCTCTGAAGCGGTGTCCGTAACCCGGACCAAGTGATAAATGCATCCTTTCTTGGTCATCTTCAAGGCCTTAAGGTAGGAAATAATCCTACCCCTTGGTACCACACCATTCCCTTTCCACTCAATAACTGACTGATTAGGAAACTCGAGCCTCATAATTATGGTTCGGCAATCGAGCTTAGAAAAACATGAGTATAGCCAATCTATTCCCATGATAACATAAAAATCTACCATCCCAAGCTCGATAAGATCGGCCGTGGAATCCCGACCACACACTGTGACAAAATAATTCCTATAGACTCGCGTGGCTGTAACGGAATCACCAACCGGAGTCGACATGGTAAACGGCTCATGAAGCTGTTCGGGTTCTATCCCAAAACTTGAAGCAATAAATGGGGTAACATATGGCAAAGAGGACCCCGAATCAATAAGAGCATAAACATCAAGGGTTTGTAAATTCAGAATACCTGTGACAACATCTGGAGAAGCCTCCGCACTGTGGCGACCACTCAAAGCATAGAATCGACTGGGTCCACCTCTACCTCGTACCCCACCCCTAAATGCACCACGCCCTGCTGGAGCTGGAGGACGCAGTGAAGATGTGGCGGCTGAAGAACTGGCTGGCTGAGTAGTGCCCCTACCCGTGCCCTGGCTGGGCGCACGACAATCCCGCTGAACATGACCTCTCACCCCACATCTATAGCACACCGGGATATCCAAGTAACAAGGTTCGGTATGAAACCTCCCACACTTAGGGCACGGAGCCCTCCTCTGCTACTGGAACCTCCCTCCTGGACGACCGGACTGATGGGGTCTCCTACTGTCTGAACCTAGTCCCAAGCGACTGCTCTGATGATAGCTGTGTACGGATGGCAGTGCACTGGCTGAGGAGTGTGCATGAGACTGTGATGGCCTTGATGACCCTCTCCCATGAGCTGGTCTCCCTCCTCCAAGTGAACTCCCCGAGTGGCCCGCTGATCGGGCCATGCTACTACTACTCTCTCTCTATTCTTATCTTCAACTTTCTAGCCTCTGTAGCCTGAGCGAATCCCACTATCTTCCCATAATTCATGTCTGAGTGCAAGGCAGCTATAGGAGCTTCATTCACAACCAACAGACTAAGGCTCTGAACAAACCGTCAGACTCTGGCATCCATAGTCAACACCAAATGAGGAGCATATTTGGACAATCGCACAAATTCCATGTGGTATTCCCACACACTCATGTTGCCCTGCCTGAGGACCTCAAACTCTATACCACGGGCTTCCATAGTCTCGGCATGCAAGAAGTGATCCATGAAAGCATCAACAAACTCATCCCATCTCACCGGAGGGCTTCCCTCCCCACGGGAATCCTCCCACATCTCAAACCATGAATAGGCCGCTCCCCTCAGCCTATAAGAAGCTAACTCAACCACCTCTGTCTCTGTAGCCTTCATAACCTGAAGCGTCTTGTACATCTCATCTAGAAAATCCTGAGGATCGGCCTCTGGGTCATTACCTGCGAACTCTAGAGGGGCCAACCACAAAAACTGGTTGACTCTGGAACCGGCGGAATCTCCTTGCCCTCTAGAGGACGCAGGGGCAACATGATATCTCTGGGCCTGGGAGGCCACAAGCTGCGTCAACATATGAATAGCTACCTTGAGGTCCCCATCAGAGACACTGGGACCAGGAGCTAGAACTGAAGAAGAATAAGGGTCATCAGCGGAAGGGACTGCAGCACCCTCCGCCGTAGCAGGAATAGGAACACTCTGGTCTAGAATAGAAAGGCCAGGCAGATTCAGGGTCGGGGAATCACTCTCACCCGAACCATCTGGTACAGAATTCATGACCACTCCTGGGGTGGCATTGGAATCTAGGCCTAGTTGAGCTCTCTTCTTTGGTGCCATTTACTAAAAAATTCGGAACAATGCACGAGTTAGACAAGGATATTTTCATTTTCCACTTCACCGCATGATACAAAATAACAATGAAAGGGTATTTTCCTAAATTTCCATGTATCCCCCTAATTATAGATGTGGTCGACAACACACCAATAAGAAGGGATCTACTAGACACGGATCCGAGACATCCTAGGACACTTTAAAAACCTTAGGCTCTGATACCAAGTTTGTCACGTCCCAAAAATCAAGGGACACGACCGCTGATCAACCGAGTGACCCTAGTCAAGCGGACCTGGATTCGCCTTTCCTACCCAACGCATTTCCCCGTGTTGACCATATACGTTATCCCTTACGAAGTAGCAAGTTTGTGTTTAAACATAGATTTAAAAATTGAGTTCCTTTATACCTTTTTAACATTTTCAACATTTGATTACCCAAAAGCATACATGATACATACATACATTCATTTACCAACGTGGACCACGATTCCGAGCACGCACAATTACTACCCCAAAATACATATGTACATCACCCACATTGTGTCTATGGAGCCTCTACGAATACTAAGGACTTATACAATACTTGCCGGCAACAAGGACCCAGCTATACCTTACAATACATAACAGACTCAAAAGAAAGTAAAATGAACCACACACGGCCCCGAGAGGAAGTGGGGCTCACCAGTACAGCTGAAGGGATGGAGAGGAGGCACTACTGACGGTGGGCTGAATTGCCTACTATGGAACCACCTACATTTAATATAAAAATGTAGCGCCCCCGAAAAAAGGGACGTTAGTACCATTGAATAGTACTAGTATGTATGAACAAACTTTACTCTAAGTAAAATCAGGAAATGCACAGGTAGCAAACAACTAAGCAAACCAACACGTAATACACAGTGATGCAGAACAATTGCAATTAAGGGTCTCACAGATTTTTCATCTCAGCACAATCGCACTCCACCCTTGTTCCTTCTCAAAATTCCACCCTTATTACTTTCTGTTGCAGCGCGCAACCCAATTCCACCTGACAATCACTTTTCAACATCAGTTATTATGTTGCGGCACGCAACCTGATCTCACCGGACAATTTACATTCCACCATTTTTACCTCTCCACCCTTATTTCTTCGTGTTGCAGCGTGCAACCTGATCCCACCGGACATCATAATTTATAGGAAACAACAACAGTTCACAATTCAATCACATGGCTTCAAACAATCAAGACTACCATTTCATAACAACCAAACAATCACGTGTTCATAATAGTTCTTACCAGCCAATCATTTAACCACAAAGGTGTTCATCAACAAGAATATGATTTAATTTCGATAAACAACTCATAAGAAGCCAAGCCACAATAAATCTTACCAATAGTGCATCATATAGATATTTCCATGATCATGAAGTTCAATTAAATCATTCCCGACCTTCTTTCGTCACTTGTTACATAGCCCTTAGTACATAAGTACATACACACATTTATTTCATTACCATTATTTCATACCATCACATTTTAGAATTTAGACATTTAGAAAGTCTTACATTTCAACACAGTTATTCCACAGACAATTTGTTCACAGTTACTCCACAAGAAACTCATACCGTATATTTGGGCATCAACATGGTGATTTTACGGAGATTAAGGTCAGCCATACATACCTGGAGTCGAAATTCCTTTTAACCTCTATTCATAATTCACCGAACCGTCAAGTTCCGTCAATCTAGTTCATAATGTAACACATTTATCTTAGAATTGGGAATCATGAATACAATTCAAATTCGTTAAGGCATTTTATCGAATAATATGTGACCCCTTAGATTACCACCCTCTCCTTTGTGAATATTTACTCCAACCCACTTCCTTTTACTAGATTAATACAATTAATGAACATGCATGCTAGGTATCAACTTATATTTTCAAGAATCAATTCATGAGAGTCCCATTTTGTTTAAAACCTGAAAACTAATGGAAAGGGGTTGGGGATTCTTACCTGTTAGAATGAAGAAGAAGATGATTACTCAAAATTTCCAGGCCAGAGTGACTTTGAAAATCCAATTGATAAAGATGAAACTTTCTCTCTCAAGAACCCTCTCTCCCCTCTCCCTAATTTTGTTCAAAAAATGGTTAAAAATGAAGGGGTGGGGTGTTTTATTGAACAGGGGGTCGGGTTTTAAAAATTAGAAAATAGGAGCCCTGACACAGGAATGCGGTCAGGAATACGATCGCATTCCTGTTCTGCGGTCCGCATTCCGGTCGTATAATGGCCCTCAAAACAGGCCAAAGATGGAAAACACACTGCCCAGGTATGCGACCACTATGCGGTCCGCATACCTGTTATTCGATCGCATAGTGCGTCTCATAACCTCCCTCACAAAAATCAAAGGGGCAATAATGCGACAACTATGCGATCTACATAACCAGAATGCGATTGCATTCTGGGCCGCATAGTTGTCCTTAATTTGGGCAGTGATCTTCCCATGTATGCGACCATTATACGGTACGCATACCCGTTATGCGATCGCATAGTGCGTCGCATAACACCCAATTTTTGGAAAATTATATCTTTTAAATTCCGAGGTACTTTTTACTAAAAATGGGTCCATTTTAAGAATTTCTACAGTTATAACAACTCGGGAACTTATTCGGGAATTATTTTAGATATAAATTCTATTGGTCTTTACAAAAACCGACAAGATCCATTATTGATCTTGACCAAAAAATTGCCAAAATATCACTGCCTCACCCCCTTCTTCATTTTTTTCTAGTTATTTTCTCTTTATTCTTTGCAATTTTTTAGATCTAAAATCTTAGGAGGTTTCAGAACTTTTTGAACTTAGTCGGAAAATGGATCCTCCTGAAATCACATTGAAAATATTCGGATCTCTATTTTTTCTTTGGATTTGGACTTGAGTTTTACCATAAATCAATATGGCTAGTGGTGGCCGGCGTCTGTATTTTCTGTCAAAGCAAAAAATTTTCGGCGAAGCAAACATTTTCTAGCGGTGGAGTTTTAGTCACCTACGTTCGGATCTGATGTTTCATGGTCTAAATTTGTATTTCAAGTGTGTTTCTAGCCATTTGTCATCGGCCAATAGTGGGTTTCCATTACATGAGTGTTTGGTGAGAAGAAAAGAAATACAAACAAGAAATGAGAAGAAGAGAAAATGGTAGGGGAAGAGGACGATGAGGTGGCATTGGGTCGTGTGACTTGGCAACTGACATGGAAAAAATGCAGTGGGTGAGTGATGCAGAGACTAAATTGCATAGTTTAACATGTAATATACCTTACATTTTATGAGCATTAATGATAAAA
>ML358174.1:0-12404 GCA_005239505.1 Nicotiana paniculata | reverse complement strand
TCAGTAGAATTAGTAAAACATCACCAATTTATATTAAAAAGTCTTGAGAGAATTGATTGAGTACAATTTGCGTATTCTGAAGACTTGATTGATACGTAAATTCCCTGTGGGATCGACTCTAGGCATAATACCCCGGAATATATTTGCAACACCCGTTTATTCTTTTATTAGACATAGTTGAGCGTGATCAAAATTTTCTCATTCTATACCTCTTGATAGTTTGAGTGATTTTACCCTAATTGCCCCTCTCGAGGTCAATTGGGTGCCAATTAATCAAGAAATTCAGGATTAGATAGGGTGTTAATCTCTCGAGGTTTAACCCGTTAATTAGGGCTCAAGTAGGGTTTGACCTTTTCTGGGTTCAACCCAATTGATTGGGGCTACCAATCTCTTCATAATGCCCTAATTTCCTATTAGGCTAATTTCTAGACTCAAGTCTTCTTTCTCAAGAAAGACCCAAGTCATGAAAATGTTGATTAGTGTTTGCAACCACTAATTATAGCAATAGAAACTTTGAACTAGCCTAAATAGCCAACACCCATTAATTTCCCAACCTTAATTTCAAAAATCCATTACATACCCACACTAAGGTTGAGCCACAACCCTAGCTAATGGGTCTAGCTACTCATAATCAAAGATGAAAACAATGATAGAGAAGAAGAATAACCCATTTAATTGATTCCTAACAATGAAATTGAAGTTTTCAATGTTAAAAATGCAAGAACAAAGCTAGAAAGATAAAAAACCTAAAATATTCACGTGCTCTCTACTTCAGTAATTACAAGATATGTAAAGAAATTACAAAATAGTCTATTTATAGTCTGCCAAATTTTCGGACAAAAATACCCCTGCGGGACCACCGTGGACCGCAAAAACACGACCGAGTCCGCGAAAATAATGAGGTTGTTGAGCTGCTGGTCTTCTGGTAAGGTTCGACCGCGGACCGCGAAATAAGGACCGCGGACCGCGGTGAAAACTTGCATTGTCTTCAATCCCCACTGGAATTCCACCGCGGACCGTGAAATGAGGAGCGCGGCTGCGGTGGAAACTTGTATTATTTCCCAAGCTCACTGGAATGCAACTGTGGACCGGGAAATGAGGACCGCAGGCGCGGTGGAAACTTGCCTTGTGTTCAACCTCACTGGAATGACACCGCGGTCCGCGAAATGAGGAGCGCGACCGTGGTGGATGCTTGCTTACTTTTGACCTCACTGGAATGCCACCGCGGTCCGCAAAACAAAGACCGCAGCCGCGGTGGGTGCTTGCCTTACTTTCGACCTCACTGGAATTCCACTGCAGACTGTGAAATGAGGACCGCGGCCGCGATGGCCTTTTTGCTTGATTATCTTTGTTGTGTTTGATCCTTGTGCCGAATTCACTCCTATTTTGAGCATATTTTAGACTGAGTGTCTTCATTTCTGGTTCAATCCTGCAACAAGCACAACGTATAAGCTTTCGGGGCCACTTTGTGTACCATTATATCCAAAATTCATGTATAAGGGAATGGAAAACGAGGCAAAAATCCAAGTTATCAACTCCCCCAAACTTAAGCACTTGCTTGTCCTCAAGAAAACAAAATAAGCCCCACCCCTATGATAGATTTCACAAAAATTTGGCTGTACTAATGGTGACCTTAACTAGCATCAATTGGAACTAACCATAGCCCCTAATGCGAATGAATCATTGACAATGATTGAACTTTTCAAAATCATAGTTTCAAGTGTGATACAAGATCTTCAAGGGTTGTTCCAACTCATTAGTGAACTTCTAACTACTACCTCGGTCACCGTGGATCCCAGACTCTTATTCCGTGACTTTCCCTAAGCATATCACCTTTAGAATAATGACACTCTGAACGAGGAATATGGGGAATCACTCATCTCTCATCAAGGAAAAAGTCCCAAGTTCGGCTTAAAGTACCATAGGCTTGCCCTTTGTGTAAATCACCACTAATACAGGTTTCACTCGACATGAGATCATATAGGGCTTTTGTGGAATCATGATGAAGTCTTTTGGTTAAGGGTAGGAAGTATTTGGTCAGAGTGAATCTTATCTTTCCTTAAGCACTTCGTTTTAACCGTTCTCATATTTTTTTCTTGTCTCTCTGAGTCCTTTTATATTTTGTAGGGTTGGAGAGACATTTTCTCATCAATTCCATATTCTTCTTATGCTTTCCAAACTTTTGGTATTGCTTTTTCCATCAATTCCCTTTATTTATTCTTTTTGTTCATTCTTTTCTTTTCATTCTTTTTCATTGCCTTTTCTATTCTTTCTTTTGTGCCTTCTTTTTCACTTCATCACATATCTCGTCTCTCCCCCAAACTTATGCTTTTTGCCTAGAGCCAAGGAAAGATCGGGTGCCAAGAGAGGGTAAAAGAATGGTTGAAGGCTTGTACCTTGGTTTGAAAGAAAGGGTTTAAGGCTCAAACGGGTTGACTAGGGAATATGACTTTTGGAAGGTCATGGAAGTGTTCACTTCTTTGTTCAAGCCAAGGAAAGCCTATAGTCACTTCTCAAGTCAAATTACACCTAGAATTTTGCCTAGACAACACTCAGGGCAAGTTCTAGACTAGTGGCACGGAACTTGGACTTGCAATTGCGAATTTCTCACCACTCACAGCTAAGTGATTGATACAGAAACCGAGTCGAGGGCCCAAAATGGCTTTAGTCGTGTTTTGAGTAACAAAAAAAATGGTCCCGAAGAACCATCCGATGATTATCGGCCAACACAAGAGTCTCAAGATCGTCACTATCACCGTCCTAAACACAATGATTTGTCTTTGACCATGGGATCAAAGGCAACTGTGTTAGGACCAAGTGAAGCTTTTCTTGAGGCACCGTTATTGAAAAACAAAACAACAAAAAAAGGAAAAACAGACTCAAACCCTTAGAAGGTTGTCACACCGTCCATCCTTGGGAAGAGCCACCCGGTTCACACAAATTCCACCTTTGGAAAGAACCGTGGCGTTAAGAAACCCCCCGGCTTATTGCTCGCGGAAAAACCAAACAAGAAGCTATGAAAGAAAAATAAGAAGCTATAAAATAGAAAAGAAATGCGTAAAGTAAAGTAACGTGCGTGAGATAGAATGAATATGTACATTAGGGGAATTAGATGAATATACATAGGTGATGAATATTTACAATAGATAGTTAACTTATACATACCAAAATGGAAAATAACATAAAGAAAAAGAAGAAAAATATTGTTTGCATTATACAACCCAATGTAGCCAAGATCAAATGCCTATAGGGCCACTCCTTCAACTAAGAGATAGCATTGTCCTAAATGATATATAACAAAAATAGTGCACAAAATATGGGAGAGAGAGAGAGAGAGAGAGATAGAGAGTAAATAAAACTCCCTATTGGCCCCGGCCTGCTGTGGTCCCTGTTGCTGTGTCTGTGAGGGGATACGATCTGCCTGAGACTGGGACTCTGAAGGATCAGGATCTGCTACTGGCTATGTCTGTGAAAGAGCTGGGTCTGCTACTGCCTGTGATGGAGCTGGGAGAGATGAGACAGGGTCCATTGGAGATGACTGTGATGAGGCCTCCTCTGACGGAGCATACTCACTTCCCGATGGTGAAGGAGGCGAGTCTATAACCCGACTGCACCGTGGGGATGACTGAGGAGGAATTGAAACTTTGGACGGTTGCCTTGGTGCCCCCGGGGGCTCCCCCTTTGAGATTCTCCTCTAACAATGTGTTTACGACCGCCTCATCGAGATAACACCATTTCCTGCAAAGTACACATAGGTGAACATGGTTAGTTTCCCGAGCATTGTTGTGCAGACACTTCAGTAACAATGAAGACTAAATGCACTATTTTTAGACCACCGCGGATCGCAAAAAGTCAACCGCAAACCGCGGTGGGGACCCTCTGATAAGCAAGACTCTCTGGACCTTCACATCGCGGGCCACGAAAAATCGACTGCGGCGGCGAAGTAAGATCCAGTGTAGTATCAGTTCTGGAAGACAGGGACCGTGGACCGCGAAAAGTTGACCGCAGTCCGCGAAAAAGTGATTTGGGTTTTGCAAATAGAAGCACCGCGGTCCACGAAAAAGGGACCGCAGACCGCGAAATGGGATTCTACCTAGGGTGTCCAGATTTTGCATTTTCTACGCTAAAGTGTTCATTTAGAGGAGCCCTACACGAGTAATCAGTGTAATTGTATTCCAAGGGACTATCATGAACCTATTTGTACTAACCCTAACATTTTACAAACCTAAAAAGAGAATTTTTTTGAAAAAGAAGATGAAAATAAAGAAAATATAGAAATTAAGAAGTTAATGAAGCACAAATACACTTACTAGATGCTTGAATGATAGTTTGGATGAAAGCAATGAATTTCAGAGAATGCAGGAGTAAGACACAGTCGAAGGGAGCTTTGAATAGCTATAGTGCGTAAAGTATGAAATAAAACCCTACAGCTCAGGAAAAATCTCATCGCGGTTCGCGAAAAATCAACTGCGGTCACGGTGCGTTAGGCTCAGAAAGGCATTCTTCAGTTAAATGGGCTTCGGGGACCGCGAAAAGGAAACCGCGACCGCGAAGCAGATTTTAGTGAACTATTATTGCAGCCTTTGGACTTCGCGGACCGCGAAAAGGAGACCGCGGCCGCGAAGTTAATTCCAGTAAGGTTCTGTTTCTACACTTAGCCAATTTTCCTATGTCAAAATCATCCTACACATCCAAAAACCAGTTAGTGTAACAGTGAAACCTATTCTACCAAGAAAAGAAAAGAAACGAAAGTAAAGACACATGGGTTGCCTCCCAAGAAGCGCCTGATTTAACGTCGTGGCACGACACCTATTACCGGGATCATTTGAGATGAAGAAGTGCCACCACGTGGCTGTCATCGACTTTGCCAAGATAGTGCTTTACCCGATGACCATTTACTCTGAAGACTTCACCACTTTTATTCTTAAGGTCAAGAGCCCCAAATGGGGAAACAAAAACCACTTCAAAAGGCACGCTCCACTTTGACTTGAGTTTTCCGGGAAATAGCCTCAACCGAGAATTGAACAATAAGACCAAATCACCAACCTTGAACTCTTTACCTCGAGCATATTTGTCATGTAGGTACTTCATTTTGTCCTTATACAAGGATGAGCTGGAGTACGCATGGAATCTAAACTCATCCAACTCATTCAATTGCTCCACCCGAAGATTTGCAGCTACATCCCATTCCAAGTTCAACTTTTTCAAGGCCCACATAGACTTATGCTCCAATTTCACTGGAAGGTGGCATGCTTTTCCAAAGGGCAAGCGATATGAGGACATCCCAATTGGTGTCTTGTAGGCGGTCCGGTAAGACCAAAGAGCATCATCTAATTTCTTAGCCCAGTCGGTCCTATTGGCATTGACCGTTTTGGATAATATGCTCTTTATCTCTCTGTTAGACACTTCAACTTGGCCACTAGCCTGAGGGTGGTACGGGGTAGTGACTTTATGATTGAACCCATACTTGGAAAGCAAGGAGTCGAAGGCTTTGTTGCAAAAATGTGACCCCCCGTCACTGATGATGGCTCGTGGAGTGCCAAACGTAGTAAAGATATTCTTCTTGAGAAAGGCTATCACACTCCGCGTTTCATTGTTTGGTAAGGCCATGGCCTCCACCCACTTTGACACATAATCAATTGCAACCAAGATGTACGTGTTCCCACATAACTCACGAATGGCCCCATGAAGTCGATGCCACAAACATCAAAGATATCTACCTCAAGAATCGAATTTAAAGGCATCTCATCCTTTTTGGAAATTCCCTCGGCTCTTTGGCATTCATCACACCTATTCACTAGGTCACTAGAATCCTTACACAAAGTGGGCCAAAAGAACCCACAACTAATAACTTTAGAAGCAGTTCTCACCCCTCCGTGATGACCACCATATGGTGAGGAGTGGAAAGACTTAAGGATAGCTAGTTGCTCTTCTTTCGGTACACATCGACAGATCACCCCATCGGTGCAAATCTTGAATAAATAAGGCTCGTCCCATTAGAAATCCAAGCTATCCATTCGAAGCTTCTTCCTTTGGTTAGAAGAGAGCTCACAAGGGACAACTCTGGTGACGAGGAAATTAGCAATATCCGCGAACCATGGCATTTCTATCATTGACATTGAAAGGATTTGTTCATTCGGAAAACTATCATTGATCTCAAGTCCGTCACAAGGACGTCCTTGCTCCTCCAATCGGGACAAATGATCGGCTACTTGATTCTCACTCCCTCTTCGGTCCACGATCTCTAAATCAAACTCTTGTAATAACAAAACCCATCTCATAAGTCTTTCCTTGGAATCCTTCTTGGTCATGAGGTACCGGAGTGCTGCATGGTCAGTGTGAACTATGACCTTGGCACCCATCAAATAAGGGCGAAATATTTCCATGGCAAAGACTATAGCTAGAAGCTCCTTCTCCATGACTGTGTAGTTTATTTGAGCAGAATTCATTGTCTTGCTGGCATAGTAGATTGGATGAAAAACTTTGTTCAACCTTTGCCCAAGCACAACACACACAACAACATCACTTGCATCACACATAAGCTCAAATGGTGCACTCCAATCCGACACCGTGATAATGGGAGTGGTAGTGAGCTTGTGTTTTAAGAGTTCAAAAGCTTGCATACAATGCTCATCAAAACTGAATTTAGCATCCTTCTCTAACAACTTGCATAATGGACTCACCACCTTAGAGAAATCTTTGATAAACCGCCAGTAAAAATCGGCATGGCCAAGAAAGCTACAGACTCCTCTCACTGAAATAGGTGGTGGCAATTTTGAAATAACCTCTATCTTTGCCTTATCAACCTCAATGCCATTCTTTGAAATCTTATGGCCCAAAACGATTCTTTCCACCACCATAAAGTGGCATTTTTCCCAATTAAAGACCTAATTTGTTTCTTCACACCGAGCAAGGACTCTATCAAGATGAATCAAGCATTTGTCGAAAGAATCCCCGACGACACTAAAATCGTCCATAAATACTTCTAGAAAGTCCTCCACCATGTCGGTGAAGATTGCCATCATACATCTTTGGAAAGTGGCTGGGGCATTACAGAGTCCGAATGGCATGCGAGCAAAGGCAAAAGTGCCATATGGGCAAGTAAACGTAGTCTTCTCTTGATCCTCCGGGGCTATGAAAATTTGATTATATCCAGAATACCCATCGAGGAAACAATAAAAGGCCCGACCTGCGAGCCTATCCAACATTTGATCCAGGAAGGGTAAAGGAAAATGGTCTTTGCGGATTACCATGTTGAGCTTGCGGTAGTCCATTCACACCCGCCATCTGGTAACCGTCCTTGTATGAATGAGCTCATTTTTATCATTTTTTATCACTGTCATTACACCCTTTTTCGGAACGCATTGGACCGGAGAAGTCCAAGCGCTATCCAAAATTGGATAGACAACACCCGCATCAAGCCATTTTATAATCTCCTTTTCACCACCTCTTGTATAGCTACATTGAGTCTTCTTTGATGTTCAACAGAGGGTTTGGATCCATCCTCCAATATGATCTTTTGCATGCAAAAGGCGGGGCTAATACCCCGAATATCAGCCAAGGTCCAACCGATTGCTTTCTTCTTCCTCCTTAGCACTTTTAAAGTTGAGTCAACCTTTGGGTTAGGCAAGAGGAAAGAATAACTGGTAAAGTACAAGAGGGACCAAGGTATTCATACATGAGGTGGGAAGGAAGTGAAATTTAACTCAAGATTCGGAGGTTCTTCAATGGATGGCTTTGTTGGTGGGGTCTTCCTGTTCTCCAAGTCCAATGACAATTTTCTGGGAGCATAAGAATAAGACCCCATGCCCTGAAGGGCATGGGTGCTCTCAAGCACACCATCCACCACTGAGTCCTCGTGATTCAACAAGGCCAACTCCATAGGATCATCAACATGGATCATAGCACTGGCATCGTCAATAATAACCTCGGACATGAGGTCCATAAAAGAGCAAACTTCAGTGCTGTTGGGCTGCTTCATAGATTTGCATACATGGAAGACCACTTTTTCATCACCAACTCTGAATGTAAGTTCCCCAGCTTCAACATCGACCAAGGCCTTCCCGGTGGCAAGGAAAGGCCTCCCCAAGATAATAGGGACCTCAAAATCAACCTCACAGTCGAGGATAACAAAATCTGCCGGCAATATGAATTTGTCCACTCTCACTAAGACATCATCAATAATACCTAGGGGCCTTTTCATTGATCTATCCGCCATTTGCAGACACATAGAGGTCGCCCTAGGTTGTCCGATTCCCAAAGTCTTGAACACAGAATATGGTCAAATTTATGCTTGCCCCAAGATCACATAGGGCTTTTGCAAAGTCTGCACTCCCAATTGTGTAAGGAATAGTGAAGGCACCCGGATCTTCAAGTTTTGGTGCCATGGAGTGAACAATAGCACTCACTTGGTGAGTCATCTTATTGGTCTCACACTCCATGGACCGCTTTTTAGTCACCAAGTCCTTCATGAACTTAGCGTATCCTGGCATTTACTCCAAGGCCTCAACCAATGGAACATTTATGGTAAGACTCTTCATCATATCAAAGAACTTTTTAAACTGGGTCTCTTGCTTCTATTTTGCCAATATCTGAGGATAGGGAGGAGGTGGCCCAGGCAATGGTGCCTTTGGGGCCACCGGTTCCGGCATGTCAATTATGTGCTCCCTATACGAGTTCGCATTTCTACCCAAATCTTCCCCATTGTCATGAATGTCAATTCTTACCTCACCTTCAATTGGCTCATCCATTGCTTGTTACACATCAACTGGTAACTCATCTTGGGGTACAACTTCATCATCAACAACCTTCTTTGCCCCCGAAGTACTTGATTCACCACCTTTGCCACTCCGAGTAGTTACCGCCATGGAATGACCGGTGTTGTTGTTGTTCCCACCTTTGGGGTTCACTACGGTATCACTCGGTAGTGCACCCTTCGGGCGTGTGTTTAAGGCATGTGAAATCTGGCCCATTTGTACTTCAAGATTTTGGATAGAAGTAGTGTGAGAGGATATCTGGGCATCAGATTCTGCATTTCTCTCCATCATATGTTTGAACATGTTTTCTATCCGACCCATTTCTCAGCTTGAAGAACTTTGTCCATGAGATTGATATGGAGGGGGGTTTCTTGGTTGTTGGTACATCGGGGTCCTTTAAAAACCCGACCCCTGACTACCTTCGCCTCCCCAATTATTGTTTTTATTTCTTCCATTCAAATTTCCTTCATTGTTGTTCCCCCATTGTCGTTCATTATTGTTGTTCCATTGACGATCATTGGTATTGCTCCAATTCGTAGCATTGTTATTGTTCCAGTTTCGTGGCCTTTGGTTCCCCAGTTTTGAGTATTACCTTGCCCTTGGTAGTTGTTTGCATACATAACATCCTCATCTTGGTCATCATAACTTTCATCTTGTTCATGCCACTCGGCCCTTGATCACCTTGATCACCATGATTTTGCCTAACATTCCCCCGAGGTCTCCTTTGGTTTCCTTGCATATGCACTCCTTCCATAGCATTTACTTGCTTCAGCCCTTGCAGTTGTTGGAGTTGGGCTTTAGCAAGTTGGTTCATGGTTGTTGTGAGCTCGGCAATTGCTTTCCCTTGTTCTTGGAGTTCCTTGTGGAGACTATTCACACCGGTTTCCCCTTGAGGCAAATTTCTCTACTTTGCCAAGCCGAAGATGTGTCGGCCATTTCATCAAGAATATCACATGCCTCCGGGTATGTTAACATCATAAAATTACCACCGGCCAATTGGTTGACCACACATTGATTTACCGTGTTAATTCCCTGGTAGAATGTTTGTTGTATCATAGCCTCGGTCATGTCATTGTTCGGACACTCCTTGACCATGGTTCTATAGCGTTCCCATATTTCATGTACTGGCTCGTTTGGCTCTTGTTTGAATGCCAAAATCTCATCTCGAAGGGCCGCCATGTGGCTTGGGGAAAGGAATTTTGCAATAAATTTATCCGCGAGCTCGTCCCAAGTGGATATAGAATGGTTTGGGAGACGCTCAAGCCAATTCAATGCCTTTCCCCTAAGTGAGAACGGGAACAATCGTAACCGTAATGCGTCCTCAGACACATTAGTTTGCTTACTCCCTCAACATGTATCAACAAAGCCTTTGAGATGCTTATAGGCATTCTGATGGGCGGCTCCGGTGAAGTATCCTCTTTGCTCTAGGAGAGTGAGTATCACATTTGTGATTTGGAAGTTCCCTACTCGAATCCTTGGCTGGACTATTCCACTAGCGTACCCCTCGTTTGGAAGGACCCGAGGAGCAACTCTAGGAGCTGGAGGTGGGGGAGGGTCTGTGACATCATCCTGTATATTGGCCTGTCGGCCTCTTCTTTGTGGAGGAATTTGATTAATTTCATCTTCTTGATTGTCATAAAACTCCTCCCCAGGAATCACATTTCCTAGCGGATCGACCATTGTACCTAAGTAAACAAAACAAGGAAGTTAAAAATAGAAGGAAAGAAAAACACACTACGCTTCTAGTCACAAATATAGTCACGCCGTTAGAGCTCCTCGACAACGGCGCCAAAAAGTGATCACGCTTCACCCACAATACTATATAAGTATGAAGGAAATAATCGTGTAGCTTTTACTAGAATGGTCGGGATCGAATCCAGAGGGAGTCTATAATGGGAGTGAGTGTATATGTGATCTAAAAGGGTCGAGTGTTTCTAATTTCACTTCTAATCATTTGTTGTTGTTGAACTATGTTAAGTGTATTCTATTGTTTGTAAGCAAATTAATGACTAACTTTGTTTTTTTTATTTTTTTCTGATATTAATAAAGGCACGATGGTCGTGACCATTGCCTAGGTGGATACACAACGGGGTTCAATTCTAAGGTCGGGGAATTGGCTAGGGATACAACTATAACCAATGCACGAAGGTGCTCACTCTATACCTCTCGGTAGTTTGAGTGATTTTACCCTAATTGCCCCTCTCGAGGTCAATTGGGTGCCAATTAATCAAGCAATTCAAGATTAGATAGGGTGTTACTCTCTCGAGGTTTTGACCAGTTAATTAGGGCTCAAGTAAGGTTTGACCATTTCTGGGTTCAACCCAATTGATTGGGACTACCAATCTCTTGATAATGTCCTAATTTCNAGAAATATAAAAAACCTAAAATATTCACGTGCTCTCTACTTCAGTAATTACAAGATATGTAAAGAAATTACAAAATAGTCTATTTATAGTCTGCCAAATTTTCGGACAAAAATACCCCTACGGGACCACCGTGGATCGCGAAAACACGACCGAGTCCGCGAAAATAATGAGGCTGTTGAGCTGCTGGTCTTTTGGTAAGGTTCGACCGCGGACCGCGAAATAAAGACCACGGATCGCGGTGAAAACTTGCATTGTTTTCAATCCCCACTGGAATGCCACAGCGGCCACGGTGGAAACTTGTATTATTTTCCAAGCTCACTGGAATGCCACCGCGGACCGCGAAATGAGGACTGCGGCCGCGGTGGAAACTTGCCTTGTGTTTAACCTCACTGGAATGCCACTGCGGTCCGCGAAACAAGGACCGCAGCCGAGGTGGATGCTTGCCTTACTTTCGACCTCATTAGAATGCCACCGCGGTCTGCGAAACAAAGACCGCGGCCGCGGTGGGTGCTTGCCTTACTTTCGACCTCACTGGAATTCCACCGCGGACCGCGAAATGAGGACTGCGGCCGCGGCGGAAACTTGCCTTGTGTTTAACCTCACTGGAATGCCACTGCGGTCCGCGAAACAAGGACCGCAGCCGAGGTGGATGCTTGCCTTACTTTCGACCTCACTGGAATTCCACCGCGGACCGCGAAATGAGGACCGCGGCCACAGTGGCCTTTTTGCTTGATCATCTTTGTTGTGCTTGATCCTTGTGCCGGATTCACTCCTGTTTTGAGCATATTTTAGACTGAGTATCTTCATTTCTGGTTCAATCCTGCAACAAGCACAACGTATAAGATTTTGAGGCCACTTTGTGTACCGTTATATCCAAAATTCATGTATAAGGGAACGGAAAACGAGACAAAAATCCAAGTTATCAAGGATGCAGGGTCGTATATGTGTGCCTAATGTTGATGGACTTCGTGAGTTGATCCTTGAAGAGGCTCACAGTTCTAAGTATTCTATTCACCTAGGTGCTGCCAAGATGTACCACGACTTATGACAACACTATTGGTGGATGATCACGCTCAACTATGTCTTGTAGAAGACTAAGCGGGCGTTGCAAATATAATCCTGGGGTATTATGCCCAGAGTCGATCCCACAGGGAATTGACGTATCAAGCAGGCTATTTAAATTAGTACTCAGTTGTCACCTGATGTTGTTTAAGTTACAAATACTAAATATTAAACTAAAGATTAGCTATACTAAGGTATAAACAATTGTAATAAAATCTAA
>MDKI01207677.1:0-27201 GCA_005239505.1 Nicotiana paniculata | reverse complement strand
TATATATATATATATATATATATATATATATATATATATATATATATATATATATAATGAAATTAAGCAACTATTTTTGCACGAAAAATGGTTGCATCGACGTGGATGAATGTATTATTTCCCAGCATTTTCCTTCATCGAAAGTCCACTTGACAATAACTATGCTGGCAATTAGAAATTGGAATTTTATTATAATCATAATAACACATCCATTTCCAGCTGAAATTCCGAAAATTCAGCTTTATTGGTACAAAAAAGTCTCAAACTATATAGAAAATCTAAGATAAAAAAATAGAAAAAAAAAGAATCATATACAATAACATTGTAATACTATGATCTACTTCAACAAGTTAGCTAAAGCAATGGCCAAGAAAGTGACTGGCAACGTTGCAAGAGCCAAAGATGGTGCAGCAGCACTTGGTGGAGGCGGTGGTATAACCGGAGACTCGATCGATGGCATAGACGGCATGGCAGAAGATGCAGGTGTAAGGGCAAAGGGGATACCAGATGGTGGAATGACACTAGGGGAAGGCAGAGGCGTAACCGGAGAATCGGCCAATGGCGTCGATGGAATCGCTGCAGGAGACGGTGGGTCAATAATGGATAAAGGAGTTGGCGCGGAAGGGCTCCTAGATGGTGTAGGTACAGGTGCTAGAGTTGCCAATGGTGAAGGAGCAGATATTGGGATAGCTGTTGGTGGAATAGTAGGGGTAATAGGAGCAGCTCGGGTGGTTATTGGTGGAGCATTCACCGTGGCAGGAGTAGATACTGGGGAGATTGTTGGTGGTGTAATTGGCGTGGATATTGATGGAGTATTGGGGGTGGTAGGAGCAGATATTGGTGTGGATTTTGGTGGAATATTAGAGTTGGCAGGAACAGATGCTGAAGGGGATGTTGGTGGAGTAGTAGGTATGGTAGGAGCAGATATTGGGGTGGTTGTTGGTGGAGTAGTAGGGTTGGCAGGAATAGATACTGGAGTGGTTATTGGTGAAATAGTGCGCTTGGCTCTTGGTGGAGTAGCTGGGGTGGCAGGAGCAGATATTGGGTTGGCTCTTGGTGGTTTAGTGGGGCTGGACGGAGTAGATACTGGGGTGGATGTTGGTGGAGTAATGGGGTTGACAGGAGCAGATACTGGTGCGACTTTTGGTGTCGTAGTAGACGTGGCTCTTGGTGGAGTAGTGGAAGTGGCTCTTGGTGGAGTAGTAGGTATGGCAGGAGCAGATATTGGGGTGGTTGTTGGTGGAGTAATGGGGTTGGCAGGAGCAGATACTGGAGTTGTTGGTGGTGGAATAGTGCGCTTGGCTCTTGGTGGAGTAGCTCGGGTGGCTGGGGTGGCTGTTGGTGGCTTAGTGGGGGTGGCGGGAGTAGATACTGGGGTGGATGTTGGTGGAGTACTAGTGGGGTTGACAGAAGCAGATACTGGTGCGGCTCTTGGTGGAGTAGTGAGGGTGGCAGGAGCTGATACTGGGGTGGTTGTTAGTGGAGTAGTAGGGCTGGGAGGAGCAGATACTGGGGTGGCTATTGGTGGAGCAGTACGCTTAGCTCTTGTTGAACTTCTGGGCGTGGCAGGAGCAGATCTCGGAGTGGCTATCTGTGGAATAGTGGGGTTGGCAGGAGCAGATATTGGCGTGGCTCTCTGTGGAGTAATGGGATTGGTTGGAGCAAATACTAGGGTAGATATTGGTGGAGTAGTGGATGCATATGTGGCTCTTGGTGGAGTAATAGAGTTGGAAGGAGCAGATACTGGGGTGGCTATTGATGAAGTAGTAGGCGTGGCTCGTGGTGGAGTGGTGAACGTGGTAGGAACAGATATCGGTGTAGCTATTGTTGGAGTTGTAGGTGTGGCTCTCGGTGGAATAGCGCGCGTAGGCGTGGCAGGAGCAGAAATTGGGGTAGTTGTTGGTGGAGTAATGGGCGTGACAGGTAAAAGCCGAGGAGCAGGAGAGATGGAGGCAGCCGAGACAGTTATAACCAATTTCATGCCTAGGTCACAATGCCCTGCAAATGTACAAACGTAATAGTGTGTTCCAACAGAGTTTAATATAATGTTGGTTGGTCCATTAGTTGATATGGAAATGGGACTTGCGGCGTTACATGAATCAAAATCGGCCTTAGATACTTCAGCAATATTGTGTGCTCCAGTCGCAAAGTTAAAAGCTGTTCAAAAACAAGAATTACATCAATAAAATAATTATTAGTAATTTAAAAGGAAAATATCAAGATTCACACTTTTACTACACGAACCGTCTTAATTTTATCCAAATTGTCTCATGCTTAACCTTGAGCTTGATGGAGTTCCAGCATGGAGTGGACGAATTCCACATATACAAATATTTTAGAAAAATATCCAGCAGGGTCAAGGCAAGTACGAGACAATTTGCTAATGAGAAAGGAAGAAATTCAAAAATAAATAAATTTATAAGTGGTAGTTGAAAAATAGTTATAGTTTTAAAAGTAATCGAAATTTAGTCACTTTTCATTTAAAGATAAATCTGAACAAAAACATTGTTCAAAAAATCTGGAAAATATTGTAGCATAATATGCTGGAATATGAATATTTTACATGTGAATTTCCAACATAACATGCTGGAATTTTATAATGTGCTGACAGTACAGGTACTCCAATCTCCAGTATATTATGCTGGAACTTTCCATGTGCTGGAGTTCAATTCCCACTAGCTACAAAAAAAAAATTTTGAACCCCCTTCATTGAGATCCTGCTTCCGCCGTTGCCTGTTTAAGAACTGAACCCCCTTGACCACTAAACTACACTGTTGAGTTGTGTTAAGGGGGTCCAAAACTTAATATATAGAGATAAAAAATAGATTTTGCCTTATATATACAGTGTAATTTTTCGGCGTATGCCGGAACTTTTCGTGTACTGGAGTTCCAGCATAATATGCTGGAAGTTCATACACAAGTGCTCCAATCTCCAGTATATTATGCTGGAACCTTCCATGTTGCAGCAAAATAATGGCTGTTTTTCAATGACTTTACAAATAGTGGTTATTTTTCAATTACCAATCCGAAAACTAGCTAGCCCGTGTTATTTTAACAATGACAAATGTATGAATGGATCCAAAGTATAACTAATGATAAAAATTTTGAAGAATATTTGTATCATTTTTCCAAAAATAAAAAAATAAAAATCGTTCTATGTGACAATATTACTATTTTGAGCATTACCAAGAGTGTCGCCGACGGAGAAGATTTTCGGGGCACCCCAGGTGGAATAAGCGACGGCTCCGGCAGGAGGTACAGTCCAACCCAATGCATCACCTACTACATAAGTATTTTGCGCCATTGAAATATTGAACAAAGCAGCTGCTACTACTAATAATATAGCCAAATTCAACTTTCTTGACATTCTGCTTTTTGTGTTACTAGATCTCTCTCTATGTCTATTATATCTTTGTGTTTTTTTATGCAGGGAAAGAGCTCAAATTGGAGTCATGAGTTCGGCTCTATATATATATATATATATGTATATATATATATATATATATATGTATATATATATATATATATATATATATATATATATGTATATATATATATATATATATATATATATATATATATATGTATATATATATATATATGTATATATAAGCAGAGCAAGGCAGTTGTTGGGCATTTGATTTTTGAAAGACCAAAGTCAGCTATTTTAATTTATGGATGACACGTGGTTAAGATTGTCGGGAGTCTTGGATCAAGGTAAAATTTATCATTGCGTAACATATAGGTCACGAGTTCGAGTTGTGAAAGCCGCTAAAATACATTAGAATATACTATCTGCATCATATCCATTGGGGTACGTCCCTTTCTCGAATCCTGCGTAAACGCAAAATATTTGGTGCACTTAGCTCCCTTTCTACGTAAATGTGAAATTTAATGTGAATTCGTGTAAGTCAAGTTGGTAAGTTGTGAAATATACTGTTTCCGAAAAAAAAGAAACAATTGTTTTCTTGTACAAATTTTCTGTCCCTTTTTAGTTTCAAGCACATTTCATTTTATTTCATCTTTTTTGACAGAAAACACAAAATAAATTCTCTCACAATAATCCTTGACGGTTCACCTAATACTAAAGATATTCCCCCAAAAAACTCACAAAAAGAAGACCAAAACAAAACAAAACAAAACTATTTTTTAGTGAAAATAATTACTTAGTTACTCGATCTTTTCAAGCAAAATAAAATGTTTTGTTTAGACAATAAACTTTCAAATGGCAAATCTCATTTGTAAGAATCGCTCTTAGTTCACTTGGAAATGATTTCCTTTTTTTGGGTTGCAAAAATTATCCCAAAAAAAATTACAGAAATATTTCTATATAAGTTTGTTTAATAATTTACTTCGAATTAATTTCGAACGAAAATAGAGATAGTTACTATTTTTGAATAATCTTCCCAACGAAGATATGACGCAATACAATCTAGAAGACTTCCACACAACAATTTGAATAATTACCAAATTTACCTAGTAATTTGAATAATCTTGCTAATAGGGTATACTCATGCTTAGTATACACGTTTATCTATACA
Source organism: Nicotiana paniculata (assembly GCA_005239505.1). Taxonomy (NCBI): domain Eukaryota; kingdom Viridiplantae; phylum Streptophyta; class Magnoliopsida; order Solanales; family Solanaceae; genus Nicotiana; species Nicotiana paniculata. Next base: position 22,660 of record MDKI01207677.1, on the reverse strand, counting down.
ATTAATTTAAAAATATCTTGATTATATAAATATTCTTATAATATCAGTGCATAAATCTTTTAAAACTTGTGACGATCTTACTTGAAACGGACATGCGTTTCATGCATGCAATGATATGTAGCCACTTAGACGTCTCTTTAACAAGCTTTGGTTGTACGTAGTTCTTAATTGATCAAATGGAATTAGGATAAAAAGATTAATTTAATCTAATTTTATTTTTTTTCTTATATCATACATTTAATTTGTTTAATGCCGTAACCTTACCTTGCAGCCTCAATTAAATAAAAGAGAAAAGGAAAAGAATACAATACAAACTCGAGTCAAGAGTTAACTCCTGGCTCACTAAAGCCGGAGAGATTGATTTTATGATTTATACAAATATTCTTTTAGTTATATAGTCATTTTTATAGAAGATTAGTAAAATATAGGATCAGTAAATATAACACATAAGGAATTTGTACGAGTACAACAACAAATTCAGTATAATCTTACAAGTGTGGGGTCCGGAGAGGATAGAGTACATGCACATCTTATCTCTACCTTGTGAGGGTAGAGAGATTGTTTCCTATAGACTCACAGTAAAGATATGTGGCTACTGGGATTCGAGTCCAGTAAAATATTCAAATTGTAATTGGGGGATTTGCAGTCGTACCCTATATTTGTGTCACATTTTAACTTGTACCATACTTTTAAAAATTATTAATTTGGTAGCTAGCCAGCTGACACAAAATTCATAATAATATGACAATTATACCCCTAACAAAAGATATAAAACCTGCATCACGCATTAATAGCGTGATTTGCAACCTCATTCGTGAAAATTTTCACATTGAAGTTAAAATTTCATGCTAATGCATGCTGAAGTTATTTATCCTGCAGTTTACAGTTTTGTCATGAGTTCTATCCGAAACTTCAGTCTATCCAAGCTGAAGTTTTTTACTTCATTTGCTAAAACTTCAGACTAAACATGCTTAAATTTTTGTCTTGCAGTATATAATTTTCTAATGAGTTTTTGCTAATGTATGCAAAAGTTATTTAGTTCATTTGCTAAAACTTCATACCAAAACATGCTGAAGTTTTGTCTTGAAGTCTATAGTTTTATCAATAGTCTTTTATTAAAGAAGGGCAAAATCGTCTTTTTAAAAAAGCTTTTAACAAAAGAACGGGTACAACAAACAGAAAAATAAAAGGGTTACAAATTAAAAAGGGGCGACCAAATAAAACGGCCCAATTGTAATTGATGGATTTGTATGACAGTTTTCTTCTATTCAAATTATAATTGATCATATTATTTGTCGGAGGAATTGTTTAGTGTTTTTCCTGACTAAACAAGTTAAAATTTAACTGGTCATTGTTGGAAGTGGGAAGAGCGGAAGATAGGATGTTCTCTTAATTTTATTTACATTGTTTCAGTTTTTCCGTTTGTTTGGTCATGAAAATGACTGAAATACCCTCCATATTTTAATGACTTGAGAATGGTTCTGATATGAGGGAAATCTTGTAATCTTATCTTCTATACTCCAACTTGTCACACTGCCACCATATACTAACAGAAAAAACAGAGAAATTTAAGAGGAAAAATAAAAAGAAAGGAAAAAAAAAAACAAAAGAAAAAAAAATGGCAACTGTGTGCCTCTCAAATCCTAAATCTTTTCTTCCATCTTCTTCAATTTCTTTGTCCAATTTAACTGTCCAAAAAATCAGTGTTAAGAGACAATTAATTGTGTGCAAAGCAGAAAATGATGTACCTATTTTTAATCCTTTAATTATTAGCAAGAGAAGCCTTTCAATTAGCATTGCATCAAGTTTGTTGCTATCTTTAACTGGTAATGGATTTTTTCAAGCCAATGCTGCAATTTTAGAAGCTGATGAAGATGATGAGTTGATGGAAAAAGTGAAAAGGGACAGAAAGAAAAGACTTGAAAGACAAGGCATTATCAATTCCTCTACTAAGGAAAAAGGTAAAAAATAAAAAAGTAAAAAAAAATCTTTTCTTGTTTCTTGAAAATTTCCCTAGTAAAATTAAGTATAGTTTGAATAGTTGTTATGTGATATATTTACTGAAGCAGAAGCATCCCTTATTTGGTGGTTAAGTTTTGGTTAAAGGGTAGTCCAGTGCACAAGATATCCCGCGTTTATGCAGGTTTTGAGGAAGGGTCACACCACAAGAGGTGTGACGTAGACAGCCTAACCTAATGCAAGCATTAGTAGTTGCTTTTATGGCCCGAACCCGTGACCTATAGGTTACACGAATACAACTTTATCGTTGCTCCAAGGCTCCCCTTCGGTGGTTAAGTTTTGTTTAAAGGGTAGTTCGGTGCACAAGGCATCTTATATTCATGCAGGGTCCGAGTAAGGTCCGCATCCCAAGGGATGTGATGTAGACATCCTAACCTAATGCAAGCATTAACGGCTGCTTCCACGGCTTGAACACGTGACTTATAGGTTACACGAATACAACCTTGTCGTTGCTCCGAGGCTCCCCTTCGGTGGTTAAGTTTTGTTTAAAGGGTAGTTCAATGCACAAGGCATCTTATGTTCACGCAGGGTCCGGGGAAGGGCCGCTTCCCAAGGGGTGTGATGTAGACAGCCTAACCTATTGCAAGCATTAATGGCTGCTTCCACGGCTCGAACCCATGACCTATAAATAATTTTACCGTTGCTCGAAGACTCCCCTTCGATGGTTAAGTTTTGTTTATGGGACTAATTCTCGGAGTTGTACAATATGACTATAGAAGTACAGGTTGGACATTGAAATATAGAGAATTCAATAGTTACCCAATTAAAGTGAATATTAGGTTCTGTCATTTCCCAAGTTTCACCATTGTAGTGTAGTTGATAATATAAAGTTTTTTGTTTTCATATCAGTAAGTAAGTAATATAAGGACTTGGCTGGTTTTTGCTTAAAATGTTGTTTGCAGAATGAGAAAAGCAGCCAAAATCCATTTGTAATAGTTAAATTTTTGCCATATTACCATATTAAACTTTGTATTATAATTATACATTTGATTACCAAATTTCGAAAAGGAAACTATATTGTTAATTGACTAGTCTGCATTGTCTTAAGCGCGAACTTGGGGGAGCAATACCTTGTTTTTAGATATCCATTTTCTTAAGTATAGTATCATAATGACGATCTAACCTTAGTTATTTAGTTTCATCTTTTTATTTATGGATCGCAATCAAATTTATTTTATCAGAAAAGAGTGCAACACCAGAAAGTTCCTAAGTTGGGATGCCAGATTGTTTGAGTATTCAGTTACCTGAATCATCTTAGGAGATAATGAAGTGTGAGAGCTTCAAAGGTATAGAGTTTAAGTCTTGGTAGCAACTAGACTTGAATCTTGATGTATACCTGATTCAGAAGCGGCAATAAACTCATTGTATTGTTAAAGTTATGGGTTCAAATTTCATAAGATTTTAATAGGTTTTTACATATATATATTTACTCCATCTTGAAAGTTATGGGTTCAGATGAACCCGTGGCCGGTGAGTTACATCCGCCCCTGTACCTAAAAACATAGTATTTTTCTAACCAGGAAAAATGGCCTAATAATCTTATCTGCATGCAATTAAAACTAGACTATGTCATTGCGTAATCAACCTCTCTATCTTCACAAGGTAAGAGTAAGGCTGCGTACACACTACCCTCCCCAAACCCCACTACGTGGGATTATACTGAGTTTTTTGTTGTTGTTGTTGTTATGTCATTGCTTAATCTGTTAATTAATGAAATCTTGCAGTAATGTTAAGAAGTTTTTGAAGTATAGATTTGTTAACTCTCATTTATTATATACAATGGTGAAGGATACCTTCAAGATTTGGTATACAAGCTCAGTATAGTAGGTCAAGCAATAGAGAACAATGATTTATCAGCTGCAAGTTCAGTTCTTGGCCAAAGCACTGATGCAGATTGGGTTCAGAAAGTTAATTCGGCATTCAACAAGGTGATTTTTAGTTGATCTTTCCCTTTCAAGCACATATTTTTTTCATTATCTATTTTACAGCTGATGTTCATGTGCACTGAATATTGTTTCCTCGCGTTGTTACAGTTTAGCGGTAGCGATGAGGAGAAAACAGCGATTGATTCCTTCAACTCTTCGCTATCTTCTCTAGTTTCATCAGGTAAGATTTTTCTTGAGAATCCCGTGATCATAAGATCAAGAAAGTGTTTTTATTTAAAGTTTTTAAAATGGTGGTGTCCAAACTAGCTTGTGGCACCTCGACTATTTCACTAGATACGTGTTATCTCTCACCAGCACAAGTACTAGGTAACTCTGATACTATGGCTTAGGCAGATGGGAAAAATTATGTGGCGTTTTTTATATCTCTGTTGGAATTTAAACCTTGGTCTCCCATGATTTTCGCTCATTTTATTGACCGTTAGACCACACCCTTGGGTGCCATACGATCAAGAGATCTGTACTTTTGTCAATGAAAACTCACAATTTTTCTTGTTTATGATGTATTATGCAGTTACTAAGAATGACATTGAAGGAACAAAGACAGCTTTTTTGGCATCAGCAAGTGCATTTGAGAAATGGACAACACTAACAGGGTTGGTTGAAGAGCTAAAAGGGCTTTGAAGCAAAAGGAATTAGCATTTCCCTCTTGTATCTGATACCTATTGGCTATTACTATATGAGAATTGAGAGAATTTGGTCCATGCCAACATGTTTTCACCTTTGACATTAATTTTACTGTTTATGTATCCACAAAGTTATAATCTTTTTCAGTGTTTTTTCCCTCTGTCAAATGAAAAATATACAATGTATTTGAGTTTCAGTTGTAACTGAATCTCTGAGCAAAATGACTAGACTATTGTTATCAGCTTTTCTTTTTTCTTTTGCTTCTGCCAGTTCACTTCAAACAATTACCGATGCACAATTTGAAGGGAGCCTTGGTATAACTGGTAAAGTTGTTGTCAAGTGACTAGGAGATCATGGGTTCGAGCCATGAAAACAGCCTCTTGCAAAAATGTAGGGTAAGACTGCGTACAATAGACCCTGGTGGTCCGGCCTTTCCCCGGACTCGCGCATAGCGGGAGCTTAGTACACCGGGCTACGCTAATCTGGATATTTTATTGCTTTTGAAAAGGGAACAAGCTATTGAAATTTCAGCATTGCAGCATAATAAACTTGTCAATTAGCATCAAGCCAAGAACTGGATTAATCCTCAGACTGAGCTAAGAAAATTATACAACCTTGGACAAAGACCACCTGAGCAATCATCAAACTAGAACACAATCACTCCACAACAAACTGCAGTAACTCGTCTTAGCCAATTCCCTCGTTAGTCAAGATAACACAAAGGCTTTGTATAAGCTTACATCACTGAGTTTCATACGAGCTATGGCGATCTTGACAACTACAAATTACCTCAGCACAAATAGTGTCTCTGCTGAAGGTCTAATCTATGACATAGATTAGTAATGGTACAAATATCTCTGCAGGCGATAAATCCTACCAGAGCAATATTTAGGTCCTAAATCTAAGATTTTGCACACAGATGTCTCGTGAACAATTAGAGTATCTATAATTTGACAACAATACAGTCATCAAAAAGAAGCAAAAAGAGTAAAAGGTTAGACAGAGAGAGAGCAGAGAAGTGGCATGAAGCTACTCAAACCGCAGCTCAAGGCTTGGCTTCATTAGTGTTGCTGCCATTCTCAGTTACTTCACCCTCAACCTTACTTATTTCACTGTTCATCAAATTATGTTGATTTTCAGTGCTTGTTGTTGCAGCACTAGTTTTCTGCTCATCGTACTGTTCTCCTTCCGCTTGATGCTTCTTTTCCTCAGAAGCAATAGAATCTGATGTCACTATTTCAGTAGGCATGTCTTCTACTTTTTCTTGAACCTGTACATCCTTTTCCTCCTCATTCATTTTAGCAGCTTCAGGACCATCAGCTACTTTATCACCAGCAGCCTCTTCAACATCTTTGGGATGTCCAACGTTATCCGCCATCTGGACATCTTTCTCAACCTGAGCTTCTTCAGAAGGAGCATCTTCTACTTTGCCATAGGCATTTTGGCTTTCGTCTTTCTTTCCATCATTCTCAGAAGATTCGATTTCATCTTTCTTTGATACATCCTTCTCAGTAGCTTGAGCTTCCTCTTTCTTCTCTACTTCGCTCTCTCCATCTTGAGTTTCATCTTGGTTCTCGTCTTGTTTTTGTTCAACATCCTTCTCAGCTTCCACTGCTGCAGTATCCTTCTCATGTTCTTCAGCTTCTTCCATGTCATCGTCCTTTGCTGCTTCTGTTTCTTCAGGGACTTCATTGGAATCCTTCTTTGAAGCTGAAGACTTTCTGCCTCGTTTCTTAGCAGGCTCACTTTCTGCCGGAGATGAAGCTTCCTTTGCCTTTTCACTAATCCTTGAGGATCTTCTTGGAGTATCACCAGTTCCCCAATCAAACTCTGCTACTGGTGGACCACCGGGATGCGACTTCAGGTACTGTTCCAACTGTTTTCTTGTGGTGATCTCCTCCCCTGTTGGTGCAGTAAATACGATTTCATTCTTCTTTGGAGTACCTCCTGTTTTAGGCAGAAACTGCAAAGGAACAGAAAGAGTCAATTTTAAAAAGAAATATGTTCTCCATTTTTCTCTTTTAAGTTCTTTATAATGTTCTTGGAGTGGGTTTGGGCGGGTGCTAAAAAGGAGTATTGACAAGCTGTGGCAGTTCCAAAGATAGGAAGCTACTTTTAATATGACTAGTCCTTGGGTACGTGTGTTGCGCGTCTATAGTAAAAAATTATATCGTCTTGTACGTAAATGATAAAACGCTTTGAATCATGATTATATTTATAAGAAAAAGATTGCGCTTAGAAATCATTTCTAATAACAATTTAAATATTTAAGCTGAGAAAAATAAAAGGAGAAGATAAAATGTTAGCTCAAAATAATTATTTGATTTTGAAGAACCCTAAATGTTAGCTCAAAAAAATTATACGCCAAGTTAAAGAGTTTAACTTTGTTAAGTGAAGAATTTAGATACATGGACCTTACTAAATTCTTGATAATCCTCAAGTCAAATTTAATGTTACAAAACTAACTTTTGTTATTAATATTGAAGGTATTATTAAAAACTTTTAAGGGCATAAAATTCCAATAATAGTATAGGGTTATTCTGGTCTTTCACATTCAACTTTTGATCTTCATGCTTATAATATAGTATGATGATAACTGAAAAATCTTCAGGGTCAGTGGTGTACAGTACAAACTCGGTGGATAATGGACCTATCCCTCCCTCCTTCTCCGCTTAATTGCTAGGTTTTTGTTTTGCGGTAGGGTTCGAATCCGTGACATGCACGGCTTAACCCACAGATCATGCACTACGCTCTTACCACTAGACCAAAGCCCTGAGGGCAAAAAAAGATAAAAAGTTACTTGAGAGATGGAAGGAGGAGATAAAAGAGTGCTTAAAGGAGTTGTAAGTAATTTAGGAGTCTTTCTGAAACAAAAAAACAATGGGGTTTTTGCATCCGTACCCACTTTTTGTGCCACGTTTTAACTTATACCCGCTTTGTAAAAAAAAATTGCATTCGTACCCGCTTTTGCGCATAACTTCAGCATGCGGGGCTGAAGTAGCAAAGGCAATCACGCAAAACTTCAGCATTCTAGTAGACGAGCCTGAAGTAGCTTGCGAACTTCAGCTCTAGTAAATGGGGAACTTCAGCTCTAGAGCTGAAGTTTTTGTCTTTGTAAATGGTTATAAAGACAACAACTTCAGCATACGGGGTTGAAGTTCCCCAGTTTACAAAGACAAAACTTCTAGAGCTAAAATTTTGTCTTTGTAACTGGGGAACTTCAGCCCCGTATGCTGAAGTTGTTGTCTTTATAACTTGGGAACTTCAGTTCTAGAGCTGAAGTTTTGTCTTTGTAACTGGGGAACTTCAGCCCCGTATGCTGAAGTTTTGTCTTTATAACTGGCGAACTTCAGCTTAACTGGTGAACTTCAGCTCAGCGAGGGAAAGGGGAGCTGAAGTTATTTAAAAAGTGGGTATACGTTAAAAGTTTTAAAAAAAACGGGTATAGGTTAAATGGGGGCGACCAAATAGGGTGTCCCGCAAAATTTTCACAAAACCAATGCAACAAAATACACAAATCTGCTGCTTAGCTAGTATGCATGAAGATATAAGTTAGCACACAGTTTATAGGCTGCACGGCCACGTCCAACAGCAATTTCAGTAGAAAATCAAAATCAGCGCTAAAGGGCTTCCTATGAAGTTTCTCCTCTTAATCAAATGAGATTCTGTAGAGTTTCAACTTGTATAAATTTATCTTTTTCCCTGAAATTGAATCCTATGGATTCTCCCTCACGGTGAAGATATGACAGGTTCTGCATTTAAACTGGGACATCAAACAAGTCATCTTTAGCACACAGCTGAAAGACATGATCGCCTGTTTTAAATTCTTATTTTGTAGTACAGATTAATTTACCAGAAAGGAAACAAACTCACACTAGGATTACATAAAGGATTGTTCATGTTAGAATCTCGTCGATATTCTCGAATATTCTAGGATCTTGTAAATAGAGTATAGCTTGAGTTTATTTTGATCGTGATTGATTTTCTTTCCTTTCTTATCAAAGAGTAACATATTCCATCATTATGAATTAACACGGCGGTCATGAAAAAACAAAATAGAATTAACCTAAATAGCCGCCAACCCAAACACTTAAACTAAAAATATCCATGTAAAATATGTGTATAAATCTATGTATACCCGCTAGGAAAAATAAATAGTGAATCCGGCAAGCTATTTTTGTAAAGATCTCAAAAACAAAGAAGTCTTTTGCATACCTAAATCACAGTTTTCTAGCTCCAATAAAAAGGTTTTCTATATTACATAACATACTTTTCCTCTCAGCAGAAAATTGTCAACCAAGCCAAAAGAATCAGAGAATGGCTGCAAGACAACATCTAAAAAGCCAGTTGAGCAAGAGAGTCTTTAGATACTTGAATCATAATAACCTACTAAGGCACCAACAGTAACTATCCGTCAGATTGAGAGAAAAATATTTTCGATCAAGGTCTCAGAACTAAAGGAACCAAGTCCAGGCAACTATAAGCTCTATAATTACATGAGGATGAAAATCACTTGTCAGCCTCATCATTTCTTATTTTTGCACCAATCGAAAGTTTTGAAATGCTTTTCAGGTTTTTGCTGCATAATATCTTATTCTAGCAACAGTGGTTCAAAATCAGTACCTCCATGATGGATAAGGCTTATATTTGAAACTTAGTCTAAATTTCCGTTTTTGTATTGCCGATCCTATGCCCCGTTTCCTCTCATCTTTCCTCCTCTCTTCTAAGGTTTCTCAAAAAAATGGGCAAAAACGCACCCAAGCCAATCTTACTTAACCGTAAACCTGCAGTTTTCAACTTTTTATCCTTGTTTTTAGAGCTTAAAATATTTCCAAGCTAATTAAAATTGGTTTAAGGCGGTTTACGAGAAACAAAAAGCATGTCCTGCAATAAATGGGAAAAACCATAGGGATGCAAGAAAGATTACCATGAGTAGGAAAAGATGAAACAATATCTTCCGAAGTTTTAAAGTCCACTAATACGCAACAAAAAAACTCAAGTGCATTTAATTTCACTCTTACTGCACCACCAGTTCATCCCGATAAGAAAAACTGCTGTTCTGGATCCATTGGACATAATTGCAGTACTGCAATAAATGGGATTATTACCTGGTTCTCTCCTCTATAGCACGAACACATGAAGCTTTACTATAAAACAACAACAACTAAGCCACAGCCCCAAACAAGTTGGGCTCGACTATATGAAGCTTTACTTATGATAAAACAAACCAAAATGCAGAACCAAGTACTTCTGCGCACTACAAAAGAATATGAAGTTAAGAACAAGAAGAAATGCCTCAAACTTATAGAAGCAGGAAAACCCCAATATCAAAGAACACCGAGATTCATATTAACACCGATTGTCATTTCTTGCAGAAAATCTACAAAAACAAGACTAAACATCCTCCTAAACCCTCGGACACACTATCTCCTAAACTACTCTAACTCTTCAAAACCAAAAATTCAACCCCAGAACTAGAAAATTACAATAATTGCAAATACGAGAGCTAAAGAAACGAACTTCACATGAAATCACTAAAATGGGGAATTTCTCAAGCAAACATAGAGAGTTGGACATGTACTAATGTGAAGCCTGGGGAAAGCCATATCTTTTAAACTACCCTTACTCTTCCAAAACAAGAATTCAACATCTGCATGACATAACATAACTACACAAAATTAAACAATACCCACAAAACCCATTTTAAAAGAAATTCTAAATACCAAACTAAAGAGTCGAACTTCACATGAAATCAATAAAAATTGGAACTTTTTTCAAGAAAACAGAGGCTGAACATGAGCTAATCGAATATAAAGCCTGAGGCAAAACCTATCTCCTAAATGACTCTTACTCATCAAAACAAAAAATTCAACCTGAAAGGCACAAATATAAGCAAAATTAAACAATACCCACAAAACCCATTGTAGCAAATTTGCACATACCAAAGCTAAAGAATCAATCTTTACATGAATTCAATAAAAATCAGAACTTCTTCAAGAAACTAGAGGCTGGACATAAGCTAACATAAAGTCTGAACAAAACCCTAACTCCTAAATAACTACTACTCATTAAAACCAAAATTTCAATCTCGGAACCACAAAATAAGCAAAATTAAACAATACCCACAAAACCCAGTGTAGCAAATTTGCACATACCAAAGCTAAAGAATCAAGCTTTACATGAATTTAATAAAAATCAGAACTTTTTCAAGAAACGAGAGGCTGAACATAAGCTAAAATAAAGTCTGAACAAAACCCTAACTCCTAAATAACTACTACTCATTAAAGCCTAAATTTCAATCTCAGAACCACACAAATAAGCAAAATTAAACAATACCCAAAAAACCCATTGTAGCAAATTTGCACATACCAAAGCTAAAGAAACTAACTTCACATAAAACCCAAAAAAAAATTGAACTTTTACCTTCTTCTTCCAACCTGGAGGAGCTGGAAGTTCAATGGAAACAACTTCATTTTTCTCCACAGAGCTTGCCATTTTCCACCTACCCAATTTTCCAAAAATAAACAAATGAAGCAAACCAACTAACTGTAAAATGGGTACACAATTTCTCCAATATAATTGTAACTAAAAAGTCTTTAAATATAATGTTTTTTTTGTTTTTTTCTGGGTATTTTCTGTTTTTTTACTTTACCTTTTTCTTGGAATTTTGGGTATTCAAAATCTAGTTTTGAGAGTAAAACAAATTTAAGTGCAAATATGACAAAAACTGCAAAAGTTTCTGAGATTGTTTAATTTATATTGTTATCGTAGTTTATTACTAGTAATGTCTTATTTTAGTTTTCTTCTTATAGATTAAAGGGTTGAGATCAGTTGACTTTGCATCGGATGGTGACATATGTCACTATTTTGATTCCTTTTCTCCTTTTCTTTTTGCATTACTTGTTGGATTATGTTTGGTATTTTTAGATCTATTTATAGTGATTCGAATTTGACAGAGGAAAAAAGAAAACAAATACTTCTACTATGTTTTTAATTCTTGAAATATATAGACATTTGTCTCTAATGGATATTGAAGGAAAAAAAATTCAAAATCTAAAATTACTGAGTTCGAAATGTGTATATTTATATATATATATATAGACAATACAGATAAAGACTAGATATGGAATTCACAAAAATGAAGATAATAACTCTGAAATGGGCTTTGATTCAGTGGCTCCGCATAATTTGGATACATGAAAAAAGGAAGAAGGGACATAAAGCTGAAGAATCGTAGAAGCGAAAAGACATAAATGTGGAAAATAGTAGCAGCGAGAAGACATAAAGATGTAGATTTAAAAAGGTGAAATATATAAACGGCCCCTTTAAATTGTCAACGATCAGTCAAACACCTTAACTGAGTCTATTTTCAATTAGACATCTCAAGCTTTCAATAAAGTAAGTCAATTAAACACCTCATGCTGACATGGCATATTGTGTGTTTCTCAATCTAATTTCAGCGCGTGAATGACTTAAATTACTAACTAATGTTTACCACAACCCTCACACTACCGGTCCATCAAACAGCCAACCCAAAATGTCATTTCGGCCACTGTACCACCCAGCAAACAACTCACCGTCCACCGACGAAAAGGCAATCAACCATCTTCTGAGAGACCAATGTGACTTTGTAAAAAAGTAGTTAAATTGCTCATGTAGAGAAAAAGTTGGGCAGAAGGGATGTTGTGGTCATTAGCGACGTCAGCGAGGGCTATGGTGAAAGTAGCGGTGGTTCGGAGAAGAATAAATAAGATATACTCAGTAATGGAGAGAGGAGTGGTGGGGAAGGAAGAAGGATGAAAGGTCTTGGGTTGTAGATTTTGGTTTTGAGCAAAACCCCATGTTGGGGCTGATGGAGGAAGATGGCAGGGCTGCTGGGCGGCGGTTTTGACCGTTTGAGCAAAACCTGATTTTGGTTAATGCTCAATGAAAGAGAGGGATCTGAAGGAGATGAATCTGGGGAAAAAAGGAAACAAAGAAGGAGGGTGTGAAAATGAAAATGGTGAAGGAGGAAGAGAGGAAATGGTTATTGTTGATACCCAATTTTGTCCTCATATATTTTTCCAATAACATGCATACTTTCAAAATACCATTTTTTGTATTGTTATTAATTTACAGGATTTACACAAGCATTTCTTATAATTTTCATAATTTCAGAGTTTTTTAAATTAATTTTTTCTTTTATTAATTTACACAAAAATTCAGTAATTACTCTTTTAAATTATTTGTGATGACTTAATCACTTAAAATTATTATTTTCATTCCTAATATATATTTTTGAAATATTTTATTCTATTTTTATATAATTACAATGGTAATTTTTAGGCTATTTGCATAAATTTGCAATAATAGACTACATTTTGCATTCTCATTGCAATTGATATTTCATTTAGGGACAAAATAATATTTTATATTTTTATAGTCTCGTATTATTGTTCAAAGCATTAATTTTCAAAAGTAGCATTTTTATATATTTATTTAGCTATTTATTAAATTATTTTTCTTTTAATTTCTTTTTTTATTTATTTTTAAGCTGGCCCAATTTTTAATTAACTTTTCGAGCCAAACCAGCCCAATACACTAACTCAATAACCCCAGCCCAAACCGGTCGTGACCCATTTAATTAACCCAACCCAACCCCATTTTAAAATTTTGGCCGTTGATCTAGAGATCAACGACCCACATTTAATCTCCCCTCTTAAATTACCCAACCCCCAAACCCTAATCTCATTCCCTCTCACCCGCCGCCCTAAGACTCTCCCCTTTCCCTCTGAAGAATCCTAATCACCGATACCCTCTAAACCCTTCTCTTAATCCCTCTTCCAATGTGATTTCCCTCTCATTTACTTACCATATTTATGTGTTTCTGTTACTGGTTGATTCTTCATGGTATCACCTAGTACTTGCCTAAACATGACAAGTAATACCTCTCCGATTCTGTCCGAATGAGTTCTATTTCTTAAATCTTGACTGTATTTCATCTACACACGTTCTATTCTACACTGTGTGAGTCCAATTTTGTTTGAATTTTGCTGATTTACACTTTTCTTAAAAACTTGGGCTTATAGATTTTCTCCCTTAAATTGATTTCAAATTGATTTGCATGTTTCTTTTCCTTGTTTGTCGTTTAAATTATTTTATTTTCTTCTATGTTTGCTCGATTTTTGACTACTATATAAACCCCCTCATTTTTTCTTCTGGGACAGACTTTGAAAATCGATTTTTCACTAAAAAATTGGGGGTTTTGCTACTCTCAACCTGTTAGTGTTAATTTCTTTCAAACCTTGTAGACATGTTCCTCCCCCTAACTCTCTCAATATTTGTTTGTTATGTGCTACTTGCTAAATGTTAAAGTTCTACTGAACAAGTCCTATGACCTGCTTGAATGGATATTCTGAATGCTCAACTTGGATATATCTATTTTAGATTATGAGTGTATCCCTTAACTTCTGTCCCTCCATCACTATCCACCCTCCTTACTTGATACTTATGTTATCCTGAATTTCTCATTCTTAGCTGGCTGAAAGCCAAGGCTACCTAGGTTCTAATTGTTGTCATCCCTAGTGTGAGCACTGCTCGGGGCCCAATTGAGTCCCTTATGAACATTGACACACTAGGACTTAGTCCTTAGTCACTCGCTCAATCTTAAAACTACTCTTATCTCTCCCTACTCCATCATGTTATGTGTTGTGTACCTGAATTGGTTGGTGTTGTGGTTGAATAAATTAGCTTTGGACTCCATTATGGATTCCTGAGTCATGCATCGAATGTGGCTCTTTGTTGAAGGCCTGGGTATGTTGTGTAAGAGTTATTGAAGGCCCAAGCAATGTTGGGTATTTATTGTATTTGGGCCTACCATGGGCCTATTATCACTATTATGTAACATTTATACTTTTACTCATTATTGGGCTTGTAATAACCTGTGTATAAACAATTGGGATGTTATTAAAAAGGGAACATATAGAATTTAATATCTACATGCACAATGGGTAGATAACCTGCCTATAGGACTTGATAATGTGTTTGTTGTATGTGTTGTTCGATTACATGAGCACTGTAGAGATCATGACGTTAGGAGAAACGCACACACACTACTTATTTACCATTAATCATGAGTTCAAATGCTATGTCTACTGCTACGTCTTTATAGACTGCATGCCTATAGGAAGTGAGCACTCCTTCAATTTGCATGAATACTTGTAAAGGCATTAGAAACCTGCCTATAGGAACAAATGGCAACGAGCTTTCTTTCAATTCACTTCAGTTATTCACTAGAAATCATGCCTATAGGATTTTGATCACTTTATTCGCTATTGTAACGCATTGATCACTAGAAATCCTGTCTATAGGACTAAGTATAAATAAAGCGAGTTCTAATCATCAATTGTTAGAGATCCTACCTATAAGAAATAATTTCTTGTTAATTGGTTAATATTAGACTACTCAAACACTGTTTCTGAGCGTCACTATTAGGAAAATATGGATAATTCTAGGACTCTTCCCAGCGAATTCTATTATAACTAATTGCGTATATCACCTAGGCATCACATATAGGATTGGTAACTTAAAACTTTCAACAATCAACTTATAATACCTGCACAATTCTGTCTATAAGCGATATCCTGCATCTGAAATTTACCTGCATACTTTGATCGCCTAGAAAGCATGTTTATTGGTTTAAGACTCTGAATTCTGCCAATTCCTAATTGATATATGTGTTTGCGTGCACTTGTTGCTTAAGTGTGGAGGTCGGTGTGAGCCTTTAATTGCATCTATGTGAAGTCCTTAGATGTTTTGTTTGTCGTCTAGTTTTTACATTTTGAGCAGCCTAGATAAGGTCTAGAACCATCCAAATAAAGGTCCAAAACCTCCTGGACCATAGGTATGGGACGGGTAATGCACGCGTAGGGCACGACTTAGAACTAAAAGCGCTTTTAGGTAAACAACTTTAACATAGTAATCGAGTAGCAGGAGATGATTGTATGTGCCCGCTGAATAATATGAGTAACACCCCATCTCGAGGGAGTTAGGAAATATTATTTATGTTGCACCAGGTGATCCTTTAGGATAAAAAACTTATGAGCCCTCCCTCCCCCTCCATTTGCTTTATTTTCTATCAAAATCAAAAATAGTTGTACCCATATGTTCAAAATCTTTTATAATAAAAATTCTCAAATTTTGTGCTCTCTTCGTTTATTCGACTAATCCATATAATTTAAGTTCGGCCGGGACCCACAGTTGTGGACCTCAAGGAGTGCCTAATACCTTCTCCTCGAGGTAACTTAAGCCCTTACCCGATCTTTCGTGATAAAAACTAGTTAAACCAGAGTCATTTGAAAATAGGTGCCCTATCGCACCTTAAAATCATTAGGTGGCGACTCTCCTCTTTTAAACCTCCTTAAAAGAGATGTCACATGTCGAAACCCGATTTCGCGAAAAAACAGGACGCAACACTTATTGAAGGAAATGGGAGAGGAGGGGGACATGCGGCGGTTATAGGCATTCTTCTTTTCTTTCTTCTTTTAGTTATCGATGTTTTTCTTTGGGTTAAATATTAGGTGGCAAATTTTTTAATTAAAATTATGCGTGGCATTTTCCCATTTGTTCATTTGATATAAATCAGAGAGCACGCGAGGTGGGCTGACAAGTTCGGGTGTTTAGTTGACTTACTTTATTATAGGCTTGAATTGTCAAACTGAAAATGAGTTCAGATGAAGTATTTTCCTGATCGTTGAGGACAACTTAAAGGGACCATTTAGTATTTCGCCATTTAAAAAAGGAGTAGATGAAGAGATGAAGTGTGTCAAAAAGATAAGAAGTATAATTCATGAACGTGACAAATAAAGAAAAAACCCTTATCGAGGCCATGTGAACGATGAGCCTCAGTGAAGTAGCCGGCAAGCCTAATACATACATACATACATATATATACATACATACATATATATATATATATATATATATATATATATATATATATATATATATATATATATATATATATATATATATATGAGCTAATTCGAACTATAAAACCCATTTTTAATCTGCCTATTGCTGTTTTACTCGTGCCATTTGTGGGAATTCATCAATTAAACATTTGATGACAGAGAGATAGCTTTCATTCTCATTCAAAATTTGTGTTAAAACTAACTCATATAGTTAAATTTAAAGATTTAAGTTTTCTCTTCAAAAAACATGCAACAATTTTTCAAAATTTCTTGATCATTTACAATTTTTGAACATGTAATCACGAGTGATGAAAAGTAGATCTTTCTTTCAAGTATTAGGCATTGTATGTATTTATTTAACTGAAAATAAATTTTATTAATCGCATTTTATGAAATTGTTAAATTGGAATTTCATAAAGAGTGTATCCCTCATTTTTAAATCCTATTTTCTGTTTAGAATATTCATAATTAACTGTTCAGCATTTTAAAATTTTTAATTTTTAAAATAGAAATCTGATTTATGAGCAGCAGAACCTATTATCTTAATTTAAGTACAAAAATAGTCATTTATAGGGATTAGCCTGTACTTATTTTGTCCTAAAAGTTTGGACTAAAAATCTTAACTTTCAAACTTTGTGTCCTGAAAAAGGGAAACTTACACAAATGTCCCAAATAAATCCCAACTTACCAAATTCTAACCATTAGTCATAGACTTACCAAAACTAACCAACAAAAATTGAAAAACCAAATAAACATGGTGCTTTATTTCAAAGAATGGCATGTAAAAATCACCTTCCATATTTTTAAATGTGATTAGCAACATTAGATGCAAGACGGAAAGAAAATTTCATGGATGAGGTAGCAAATAAGGTCATGAAATTAAAGAAAAATATACAATATTCCAAAAATCTAAGCAAAAAAGGAACTTTTTCAATGGGTATAGTTGAAATTCATTGAAAATATATAGATAAGTCAATATACAAAATTTGAGGAAGATTGTAGGTGATTTAGACTGGTTTTGTATCAAAATTAGTAATTAAATCGAGTTCAGAAAATTCTTCTGCGACACATGTATCAAACATGTATCACGCATGTATCTCACACATATGTATACATGAATATACATGTGATACACAACTGATACAAATATGATACATATTTGATACACAAATGATATACAGTGTGATACACATATCATTTTTTTCATGTTCAGTTTTTACTTCGAATTTTCAATTCAAACCACCTTAAAACTTCACCAAACCATCCCAAAACTGATATTCAAGCTCCTTAAGTTGTACACAATCTATTCTAATAACACCCACTCAAAACAAAGAAAAAATTTGATTTTTTTTACTACAAATAGCTAATTGGCTAATATTAGTAATATTTGGGTAATATTAGTAATATTTATGAATTGGCCAATTTTTGTAATGAGCTACTTATAAATGGACATAGCTGGTAGTTTTTCCCCTGAAAAATCAAACTGAAAAATTGAAATTCAGGACACACCAGCTAATTTTTAAATAGCAGCCCTTTAGAATGGCTATCTGGTGTCATTTCTACTCAATTCACTCGTCTCTACCAAAAGTATATTGGCCAACTGTATAATGGGATCAGTTAATGGAGTTGTTTCATGGGTAACCTGTACTTTGGGCCGTTAAAATATTAGTTGTGCTTACAGTTTATTCTGATAGAAATGACACCAGGTAGCCTCTTTCTGCCTGAACAAGTGCTACAAACTCCGGTGATCAGTGTAGATCTCACAAGGAACGCGATACAAATAATGATGCCAGATCTTCAGGGCATGAACAATATCTTCTAACTCGAGATCGACCGGATAATTCTTCTCATGCACCTTCAACTGTCTAGATGCGTAGGCGATCACCCTACCGTCCTGCATCAATGCTGCTCCAAGTCCAATCCTCGAGGCATCACAATAGACAGTGTAGGACCCCGAACCTGTAGGCAAAACAAATACTGGGGTTGTAGTCAAAGCTGTCTTGAGCTTATGAAAGCTCTCCTCACACTCCTCGGTCCACCTGAACGGAACACCCTTTTGGGTCAGTCTGGTCATAGGTGCTGCAATAGATGAAAACCCCTCAACAAAGCGACGGTAGTATCTCGCCAAACCAAGGAAACTGCGGATCTCCGTAGCTGATGACGGTCTTGGCCAACTCTGCACTGCCTCCACCTTCTTCGGATCTACCTTGATCCCATCACAAGACACTACATGGCCCAAAAATGCCACTGAACCAAGCCAGATTTCACACTTAGAAAATTTTGCATATAATCTCTTCTCTCTCAAAGTCTGAAGCACGGTCCTCAGGTGTTGCTCATGATCTTCCCGAGATCGGGAATATAACATAATGTCGTCAATAAATACAATGACGAAAGAATCAGGATAAGGCCGGAACACACTGTGCATCAAATTCATAAAGGTTGCTGGGCCATTGGTCAGCCCGAATAACATGACAAGAAACTCATAATGACCATATCTGATCCTGAAAGCAGTCTTCGGGATGTCCGGCTCCCGAATCTTTAACTGATGATAGCCAGAACGCAAGTCAATCTTGGAAAACACCCTGACACCCTGTAACTGATCAAATAAATCATCAATACGAGGCAAAGGATACATGTTCTTCATTGTAACCTTGTTCAACTACCGATAGAGGTCCAAAACCTTCTAGACCATAGGTATGAGACGGGTAATGTACGCGTAGCGCACGACTTAGAACTGAATTAGAACGCTTTTAGGTAAACAACTTTAACATAGTAATCGGATAGCAGGAGATGATAGTTTGTGCCCGCTGAATAATATGAGTAACACCCCATCTCGAGGGAGTTACGAAATATTATTTATGTTGCACGGGGTGATCCTTTAGGATAAAAACTCAGGACCTCCCCCCCCCCCTCCATTTTCTTTCTTTTCTATCAGAATCAAAAATAGTTGTACCCATCTGTTCAAAATCTTTTATAATAAAAATTCTCAATGTGCTCTCTTCGTTTATTCGACTAATCCATATAATTTAAGTTCGGCCGTGACCCACAGTTGTGGACCTCGAGGAGTGCCTAATACCTTCTCCTCAAGGTAACTTGATCCCTTACCCGATCTTTGGTGATGTAAACTAGTTGAACCAGAGTCATTTGCAAATAGGTGCCGTAACACATCTTAAAAATCGTTAGGTGGTGACTCTCCTCTTTTAAACTTCCTTAAAAGATTTGTCACATGTCGAAACCCGAATTCGCGAGAAAAAGGGGCGCAACAGTTATTGAAGGAAATGGGAGAGGAGGAGGACAGGCGGCGGTTCTAGGCATTCTTGTTTTCTTTCTTCTTTTATTTATCATTGTTTTTCTTTGGGTTAAATATTAGATGGCAAATTTTTTAATTAAAATTACACGTGGAATTTTCCCATTTGTTCATTTGATATAAATCTGAGAGTGTATTTCATGTGAGGTGGACTGACAAGGTCGAGTGTTTAGTTGACTTACTTTATTATAGGTTTGAAGTGTCAAACTGAAAATGAGTTCAGATGAGGTGTTTGCCTGATCGTTGAGGACAACGTAAATGGACCTTTTATGTATTTCGCCATTTAAAAAAGGAGTAGATGAAGAGATGAAGTGTGTCAAAAAGATAAGAACTATAATTCAAGAAAGTGACAAATAAAGAAAAAACTCTTATTGAGGCCATGTGAACGATGGCCCCAGTGAAGTAGCCGGCAAGCCTAATACATACATACATATACATATACATACATATACATATACATATACATATACATATACATATACATATAAATATACATATACATACATATACATATACATATACATATACATATACATATACATACATATACATACACACATATATATATTAAAAAAATGAGTTAAGTCGAACTATAAAACCCATTTTTAATCTGCGTATTGCTCTATTACTCGTGCCATTTGTGGAAATTCATCAATCAAACATTTGATGAGACGGCGAAGATAACTTTCATTCTCATTGGAAACTTGTGTTAAAACTAACTCGTATAGTTAAATTTAAAGATTTAAGTTTTCTCTTCAAAAAATATGCAACAATTTTTCAGAATTTCTTGATCATCTACAATTTTTTAACATGTAATCACGTGTGATGAAAAGTGGATCTTTCTTTCAAGTATTAGGCCTTGTATTTATTTATTTAACTTAAAATGAGTTGAAGACTGAAAATAAATTTTAACAATCACATTTTATGAAATTGTTAAATTGGAATTTCATAAAGAGTGTATCCCTCATTTTTAAATCCTATTTTCCGTTTAGAATCTTCATAATTAACTGTTCGGCATTTTAAAAATTGTAATTTTTAAAATAGTAATCAGATTTATGGGCAGGATAACCTATTTTCTTTATCGAAGTACAAAAATAGTCACTTCTAGGGCTGCTTTTTAGGGATTAGTCAGTACTTATTTTGTCCTGAAATTTGGATTAAAAATCTTAACTTCAGGACTTTGTGTCTTGAAAAATTGAGCTGAAAACTGAAATTTAGGACACACCGGCTAATTTTTAAATAACAGCCCTCTAAAATGGCTATCTTGTGTCATTTCTACTCAATTCACTTGTCTCTACCAAAATTATTTGGGCCAACTATATAATGGGCTCAATTAATGGAGTTGTTTCATGGGTAACCTCTACTTTGGGCCGTTAAACTATTAATTGTGCTTACAACTTATTCTGATAGAAATGACACCAGGTAGCCTCTTTTCTACGTGTTATTTAAAACTTAAGCCATTTTTTCCCAAAGTAATCAAACTTTAGCTCGAAGAAGGGAACTTTAGACAAAATTAGCGTAATGTATCTCTAACAATGGAGTGTTGGTTTTCTTTTGATTTTTATAAACTTTGGTCGAGATGGACCGACTCATTAAATTTTATTGGCCAATCCTATCCAAAGTTTACTTGGATTAAGATGGATTGAGTCAAAATGTGCTGAATAATGGGTTGTAACCCAACCCGACCAAAATGACCCAAATCTTTGCAATATTCTCAACTTTTAAACAAGCATATAGAAAAATTATTTTATGTTTTGGAATAAATGTCAATATTTCTTTTCTCAATTTGGATTTAGAATTTTATTTGATAGTTCTTCATCCTATAATACTAACGAAGATCAGGATAAAAAAAAAGTAGTAAACTAGAATTTCTCACCCACCATAGCCCAACTCCCACCACCCCAGCCCTAAATAGAAATGTTATTTATAGTACTTTCTTTTAATGTTGTAGATAGTATTTTCTTTTTTATTTCAACAAAATGAATATTTTTGCCACGATCCAAATTCCCAACCTTAGGGATCGTGATGACGCCTAATACCACACTTGCTAGGCAAACTTTAGAGTTCGATTAGATATTTTTCTTTGATTATCCATTTAAACATAATAAAATATATTTAAAGTAAACTTAATCTAATGGTTTTCAAAGAATAACTCCAAAAAATAAAATAATAAATAAATAAATAATCCGAGCCACAAACTAATTATATAAATAACTCTAAGACTACCCCAGGGTCTGGTGTCACAATTCACGAACTACTAAAGAATACTACAAATAATGGGCTAAAAGAAATAGTATATTGTTTTGCAAAAGTATAAAACAGTCTCTACAAACTAGGAGAAGACTCTCGGGATCTGCGAACGTCGACAGATATACCTCGTGTCTCCGGATAATGAATAGCGGCTACTAAAAATCTCTATTGTTGGCCGGTACCTGGATCTGCACAAAAGAGTACAGAGTGTAGTATCAGTACAACCAACATCATGTACTGAGTAACTTCCGAGCCTAACTCCAATGAAGTAGTGACGAGGCTAAGGCGAGGCAATTATAACTTAACCTGCGACAATATATATATACATATATATAATAAAGTAATAAAATAATTCTACGCAAACAAGAAAATATAACTGCAACTATGAATAAATAAAATAACTCAGTCGCCTATTCCAGGCCTCGTCTGTCTTAAAGTTTCACACAACTTTCCAAGTTTTCAAACTTTAATTTAAAATAACCAAATGTGCAAGATATGGAAAAACGGTAGGATAAAATAATAAACTTCCAAATCTTTGTAATAAAAATCAGTAAAGCATAATT